>SKCR01017119.1:0-189974 GCA_019454045.1 Zanthoxylum bungeanum
TAAATTTACTGATACTCTAGTGTCAGTAATATATGCGAAAAACGTCACTTCCGTGAGGTGTTGGTTCGACTCCAGACGACTACTCGTTTTTTTTTTTTTTATTTCTTACTGATACTATTGTAATAGTAATTACTGACACTAAAATCGCTGATACCATAGTGTCAGTAATTATTGATATTTAAGTGAAAAACACGGAAATAGGCCCATTTACACGTCGTTTCTGACACTTTTAGCCTAGTGTCACTAACCTTAGTGTCAGTAAAGGCCTTTTTCTTGTAGTGCTGTTAGATACTAGTAATCATTTGACCTCATAAAATTAATAGATTAGATATTAAGTCCTCATGGGATCGATATTTTTATACTACTTGAACAATACGTACGCTTGCGTTATACGTGTGTGTTTACGCCGGTCAAGTTTTTGGCGCCGTTGCCGGGGACTTATTTATCTTATACTATTAGTTTAGGGGTTAGATACATTTACTTGTATCTAATTTTTTTTTTTACTTATTGTCGTTGTTTTCTTGTGTTTCAGGTTTTCAGAAACTACATGAGACGAACCAGAAGCTTTGAACTCCGACCGCTTGACCCAGAAATTGAAAGAACCATAAGACATTCGAGAAGGGAAAGGCGAGAAGGCCTAGAAGCTTTAGTCAACATGGAACCTAAACCTTTGGAGGTTGCACCACCAATTCCCATTCGAGACAGAACCATTCCGGTGGTTGACAGACTCATTTCCTGTATTGTACTTCCTCCCTTACCAGCAAATGCGTGTGACATCAAAACATGCATTCGGATGATTCAGCACTCAGTTCAGTTCGGAGGGAATGCAACTGAAGATCCTAATTCTCACATCAGCAACTTCCTGGAAGTTTGCGGCACTTTTAATTACAACCGAGAAGCGGAAGAAGCAATGAGACTGTGAGTTTTTCCATATTCATTAAAGGACAGAGCTAAAGCTTGGCTACATTCACTACCAGCAGGTTATATCACAAATTGGAACACTTTAGCCACCAAATTTCTTACAAAGTACTTTCCACCAGCCAGAACCGGAAAGCTGAGGAATGACATCATATCCTTTGTACAACAAGATTTAGAATCCCTCTGCGAATCTTGGGAAAGGTACAAAGATTTGCTCCGGAAATGTCCTCACCATGAGATTCCAAAATGGCTTCAAGTCCAAACATTCTATAATGGGCTTTCTGGAATAATGAGAACCACAATCGATGCTGCTGCTGGAGGAGCCTTGATGGCAAAAGGAGAAGATCAAGCCTGGGACCTAATCGAAGAAATGGCCAACAACAATTCTTTATGGCCACAGAAAGGAGCATGATCCAAAGAATTGCAGGAATTTATGAAAGTGGAGCCAATACAGCAGTCAACGCCAAGCTGGATCAGATATGCAAATTTATGAAGACTCTTACTACTGGATCCACAAGTTCACCATATGGAGGAGCACCAGAGTCGAACCAACTTGAAGAAACGGTGAATTTCGTCAACAATTTCAACAAACAGGGGAACAATCCATATTCCAACACCTACAACCCAGGGTGGAGGAATCATCCCAATTTTTCATGGAGCAACAATTCAGGCCAACAGCAGAACTATCCACCACCTGAATTCCAGCAACAGAACAAAAGCCAAGAGCAGACAAATGAATCAGGAATAACAGAATTGTTGACCCACTTGAAAAAGATAGAAGCAAAACACGACTCTCAAGCAGCAAGATATGATACTATGTTTCAATCTCATCCAGCAAGATATGATGCTATGTTTCAATCCCAAGCAGCATTAATTCAAGGTCAATATGCTTCTGTTAAAGCACTGGAGAATTAAATTGGACAACTGGCAAATGCTCAGAGTTACAGACCGCCAGGTACCCTTCCTAGCAACACAGAGCCAAATCCAAGGAACATGGGGATGGAGCAATGTCATGCCATCATGTTAAAAAGCGGTACTGAAATCAACAAAGATGTTGGAGCCAAAACAACTGCTGAGGAAGTTCCTAAAGAAACAAAGCAACAGATGGAGGAAAAAGAAGCAAAGAAAAAAGAACAGATCATTCCACCTCCACCTTTTCCTCAACGTCTTCAGAAGAACAAATTGGACAAGCAGTTTTCTCGGTTCCTGGAGATCTTTAAAAAGCTGCATATCACATTCTATTTGCAGAAGCGTTGGAACAAATGCCCAGCTATGCCAAATTCATGAAAGACATTCTTTCATGAAAGCGGAGAATGGGAGATTACGAGACAGTAGCATTATCAGAAGAATGCAGCGCTATCATTCAGAGGAAACTTCCCCCAAAGTTGAAAGATCTTGGCAGTTTCACTGTTCCCTGCACCATAGGAGAACATGACTTTGGTAAGGCTCTGTATGATTTAGGTGCTAGTGTTAACTTGATGCCCTTTTCTATTTTCAAGAAATTACAGATTGGAGAAATAATGCCAACTTCAGTCTCACTACAACTTGCTGATAGAACGCTCGTATTTCCGAGAGGTGTAGTTGAAAATGTGCTGGTCAAGGTTGACAAATTCATTTTCCCATCAGATTTTATTGTCCTTGATATGGAGGAAGACGCAGATGTGCCAATCATCCTCGGGAGACCATTCTTGGCTACAGGTCGAACCATTATTGATGTATAAAATGGAGAATTAACCATGAAGGTACATGACCAAGAAGTAACATTCAATATTTTCAAGGCCATGAATTTCCCAGATGATGAAAAAAAGGAGGAATGTTTCAAACTTGATGTGATACACAGTACCATTCAGAACTCCAATGCAATGCAAAGTTCTACTGACAAACTTAAAACATGTCAATTGCCTGTGGAGCCTAAAGATAAAGCATCTTTTGCACTAAAAGAGCCAATTTTTGCACTACAAGCAACAGAAGAGAAAAATTTCCACCAGCTCAACGAATTGGAGGAATTTCAGAATCAGCCTTTTAAAGATACCAAATTGTACAAAGAAAAGGCCAAGAAGAGACAAGATGAGAAGTTAGTGCGCATACAACTGGAACCAGGGCAGAAGGTACTATTAAACAAATCAAGGGTGAAATTCTTCCCATGGAAGCCAAAATCACGGTGGTCAGGTCCATTTATGATCAACAAAGTTTTACCAGATAGAGCCGTCGAGATACATGATCTCTACTCCAACAAGACTTTCAAGGTTAAAAACAAGCGTGCCAAGCACTACTGGGGAGAATCATTTGAGCGACAAAAAGAAAGTGTTACACTTTCAGATCCAGCTTAACTTTCGAGAAGTCAAGTCTGGCTGATGACTCTAAACTTAGCGTTAGCATGGAGGCAACCCATGCAATTTTTCTATATATTGTGATCTGGTGTGTTTTATTTTTTGTGTGTTTAATTTTTGCAGGTTAAGTCATTTCAGGATGGAAGAAGCTCTAGCAAATCTTCACAAGCAATTTCCTTCTCTCCCTCAAAAATCTTTGATAAAGTTTACAAAGCTCGCTTGGAACGGATGAGACTACTAACAATTCATGGTGTTCCTAATGACAATCGTTGGGTAATTGAAGTACGAGTCCGATTGGCAGGTGAGTCTTCTGACTCTTTTATTTCACATCTGCTTGGTTTTGGAAGAAGCACCTATGCAAAGAAACGTAGAGCTAAGAAAATGGGTGTTTGTTATAAATGTGCACGCTGGAATTGCAATACTCGTTGTCGTTCTTTAGGAATGGTGTCTGATAATCGCGAAGATAAAATTAAATTCATTAGGGATGGCTTGAGTAATGAGTCTTTAGATGATATATCTTCGACTCTTGAGACGCATCCCAGTGGATATGTTCACATAGCCTTTCGCAAATTACATACACAATTTCAAAAAGAAAGACAACTATTAAGTCTCGGGAATCTGACTCAAAAAGACCATGTTTGCCAATTTATAAGAAAATTGGATGGGAAGCTTGTCCCTGACGCATAGACGTCAATCAAGCCGTTACTTTTCTTGTAAATATTATATCTCTTTGTCTTTTCTTAATAATTGTAATTTTTTTTTGTTTTCTTTTATTTTCTCCGACATGATCTAGACCTTTTTGACTATCACAATATTAATTTGCTACTAATCGTCATCTGGAAGATACTTGTGCTATTTTTACTCACCCTTTTCAGGTACTATAAATTCAGCCCGTCATTGCACTTTTGAAGGCATCCAGAGTTGAGAAAGAAATACATATAAAAATAGAAGCCACTTCGAGAAGACGAGTTGAAAACATCTGTGTGTTTTGCGATAGTAGTGTTGGTACTAAACCACAATACGTAGAAGCAGCACATGAATTGGGTCGAGTCTTAGCTGCAAGGAATATGCACTTAATATATGGCAGAGGAAATCTTAGACTTATGGGGATCGTTTCAAAGGCTGTACAGGAAGGAGGCAGTCATGTTTTGGGAATCATCCCAAAACCCTTGGCAGAGGCAAATCTTATTGGATCATCAAACGGAGAGGAACGGATCGTGCCAGGTATGTCTGAACGACTGGTAGAAATGATTAACCGTGCTGATGCTTTTATCGCTTTGCAAGGTGGCTTGGGCATATTGGAGGAAATTTTTATAGTACTATCTTGGGCGAACCTGAACATACACCAGAAACCAATTGGGCTGTTTAACGTTGATGGATTTTATGATTTTCTTTGTGTGTTTCTTGATCATGCTCGGAGAAATGGATTCGTGTCAAAACCTTTGAAAGAACTCATCTTTACTACCAGAACTGCTCCGGATCTAATAGACTAACTCATAGCCTATGAACCACGAGTTGACCCTATTCTTTCAAAGATAAATTGGTCTGAGGACGATCGTGGTAAGAGGTGTCGGATTAATCTGGATCTTAACCTTTAATTTCCTGTAGATTTCAGCTAACCAGATACAACCTTCTTAACTTTTCTTCTTCTACTGTTTAAGACATTGGGGACAATGTCTCATTTAGGTTTGAGGGAGGAAATTAGTTGATCAGTACCTTGCTTTTAGTTTGTGTGTTGTTTTTATTTTTTGTCCTAAAGTTTTCGAAAAATACAAAAACAAAATTGAAAATTTTTCAAAAATTACAAAAAATTTTGTGTTTTTGTGTTTTTATTTTGACTAAAAAGGTGAAATTGGTAAGAGATAGCTGAGTAAGGAGTTTCCACTCCTGAGACGTATCTCAAGCCTATTTTCGAAATAAGTTAATTGTTGTTTATTTCCTTTTAAATTATTTAATTTGTGAATTCTCCTTAAAACGGACTAAAATGGATCTTCATATGCTCAGTTGACAGATATTATTAACATATATAGTAACATACAGACATGAGCTAAAATTGAAAAGTTTGTAATATTCAGTGCTCTAGTTTAATTGGAGGAAACATCTCAAAAAGCAATGGAGTAAAAAAAAAAAAACGTCTGAGATCCGAGTTATTAAGTCTGTAAGGGTGTTTTAACACCTAGTGCCCTAAAACCAACTGGTTTGGGAGTCACTGGCCCAAAGCTCGTTACATGGATCAAAGATGCTGCAAAAATATATATATCTGAAGTCTGAGTAATTAAGTCTGTAAGGGTGTTTTAACATCTGGTGCCCTAAAGCCAACTGGTTTGGGAGTCACCGACCCAACACTCGCTACATAGACGGAAGGTATTGTATATAAATAAAAAATAGAGAAAAATAAAAGAAAAAAAAAATTATTCCATTGCTACAAAAAGGTGTGAAATCTGATAGAACTTTAGGACAAAAATATTACTCTCTTATCAACTGCACTTATGACTGTTGTGGGCAAAAATGAGTTGTTCAATATTATGTTGGCTGTGTATATGAAGAATGGTAAAAATGATCGGAGAATTTACTTATTCAGTAATTTAGAATAAAACAAAACAACTAGTAACTTGGATTAGAAGTTTCACCTAATTAGTCACTAACATCTTTATTCTCTTTTCGCTTGTCTTTTTGCTTTTGTGTGCATTAGTTTTACTACCTTTTTACTTTTGTAAAATGTTTGTGGGTATCATTGATGTAAACCCTCACGAGACTACAACTCGTCCACTAGGGACACCTAGGGGTTTAAAGGCTTGTTGCATACGCTAAATGCGACCATGATCCCTACGAAAGTGGCTTAGTTAATTTATTTATGTTATTTTATGTATTGCTCGAGGACTAGCAAAATGTTAGGTTTGGGGGTGTGATGAGTGGTAAATCTATCACTACTTCCCACTCATTTAACCTAATATTTTGTATAGTTTCTTGAGTTGTGTGAATATTTTGATGTGTTTTATGTTATTTTGCAGATAAATAAAGTTGGGAAAGCATTGGAAGCAATTTGGGGCCAAAATAGAGAAATATTGACAAAATGGCAATTCAGTAAATTGTCCGCATCGCGACGCCAGGACCTTCAGCATCGCGACGCCTAACGTGCGCCGAACAGTGCTAACGTGCGCCGGGTTCACAAATCAGAATCTAAGAAAAGTTTGACTTTACTAACATGCGACGTGCCATGTGTCACCATCACAGCCGATCTGCTAACATGCGCCGTGACACGTGTCAGCATCCTACGGTGCCGACAGTCATCATCACCACGTGTGCCACGTGTCACTCCACGTCATCAGCCACATCACCAGGTTTACCAAGTCAAACTGCCACCTCACCACCACGTCATCATCAGCCAATTAGGAAGTGCCACATGTCGTAATCCTACGGTGCCGACAGTCTCTTTCCCATGTGTCGCCACGTCACCGCCACATCAGCGCCACGTCAGTATCAATCATTGAGTATCTAATCCTTATCTGACATGTGGCGGATAAGAATCTCATCGACCAATCAGAAGCCGCCACGTGTCACAATAATTGAAGCCCAACCACCTCGCCACATGTCACCTTATCAGCTTATCCAGAATCTGCAAACCGACGAACCAGAGCGTGTTACGTCGACAGAAGTTGGCGTAACGACGCCAAAGGCCTTGGCGTCGCGACGCTGGAAGCCTACCAGGGCCTATATATAGAGCTTCAAATTTCAGTTTTAGTTGTACCACTCTCTCTCATCTCTTTGATGTAAAGAGAGAGTTTCTCTCTCTACTTTCTTTTAATTTTTAGTTTTTTTTAGTTTTTTTAGTTTTGTAATTAATTTTAATTATGTTTTGTAATAATAGTAATTTATTTATTTTTTACTTTTTACAGTTTTTACTATTTACCATGAGGGGGTAACTTCCCCAGATAGGGTGAAAGGTAATTCTTTTACTATTTCTATTTAGATTAATCTCCCTTAAATATAATATATTCACTATTTAAAATATTGACTTAAAAATGATACCGCCAGATTGGTCGGTTGGTAATTAAACTTTCTCGCCCCCAGAATGCCATACCCGGCAGAACTAATACTGAACCAATGTGGGCCTCGCCTACAGAATGCCATACCCGGCAAACATGCTATTGATGTTGATGATAATGTGGGCCTCGCCCCCAGAGTGCGATACCCGGAAAAACTGATGCTGATAATAATGTGGGCTTCGCCCTATGATTCATTCCTAGATTCATTCTAAAACTCTGACAGCGTGGGCCTCGGCCCTAGGATTCATTCTCGGGAACTGTTAGCGATGTGGGCCTCAACCCTAGGATTTATTCCCGAAACTGATGATGCTATGTTGTTGTTTCTGGTGGGCTTGTCTTTGCCGCTTTCTCTTTTTCTTCTTTTGAGACCTGCGAATACAAAACAAAACAAAAACAAAAAGTTAATGTAAAATATGTTACGTGTATGCATGCATGCATGAATGAATTTCATATTCCGTTGGGTTAGGCCTTCCACCAGTTCTCTAGGTGATTGCTCAGTCTTCTCTCTGGTCTCATGACTGAATATCTTGTTGTTTCCCTTATTCGCAGGGTGGTAGACTGGTCGTCCCAAGTCTTGATTTATCTTTCTGTTCTCCGCTGTTTGCACTTGGTCAAGATGAACCACATGGTGGGGCCTTCCATATCATCATACTATATCACATGCTACGAAATAGTCCCAATAGTTATACATATCATTGTCCTCAAAGAATGCTCAGTAATGAAACCAGAGAACTTTCAAAACACTCAATGTGCTATGCCAGACTCAAAGTGTGTGTATACAAAGGTTCTTTCACAGCTTGATCCTTAAGCAAGCCAACTCAATGATTTCGTTTCAAAAATCAGGATCGGTGGGTCAAACCAACCTAGATGTCTCAATTATTCTCTGCAATTGCTTTTTCGTGCTCAATGTGGTATGGTTTTATCTTTCTTCTCCTTTGTCTCTTTTTTTTCCTTTTCATTTTGAACTTCATTTTTTTTCTCTCTTTTTTTTTTCTTTTTTTCAACACACCTACCCTTTAAGGTAGCATTTCTCCTCATGGTGGTCCTAATACTCGCCCATGGGTAGCTTCACGGTTATCGGTTATAGGTGGTTCAATTATTTTCTTTAGAGACTTTTCTTTCATTTTCAACCATACCACACATCATAACATAAACAAATTAGGATAAACATCTAACCAAACTGTCATTCACCAACCTACAATTTCTTCAACTAGTCACTTTGCCAACTACTCAGGTTTTCACTGCTAAGAACCATAATCAAGTGCTTACGAGTCTAACATAGATCAATCACTCAAAGTATCAGATAAAAGAACGTCAAGAGTTTATCGTTTCTAAGGTTTCGCCCTAAAGCAATCAATTTCATCATTGGACTTATGTTTAACTATCAAGGACTAAAAACAAACAATTTTTTTTTCTCTTTTTTTCTCTCTTTTTTTTCTTCTTTTTTTTTCTTTTTTTTGAAGGTCCCTCCTAATGGTCTTTCTATCCTTTCCGCAAGGTTTTATGTTTCTTGGTTTCCTTTTCCCTGATATCCACGTTTGCTAAACTCTTCTTGACAAGCCTTCTTTTATCCCTAACCCAATGGATATCTATGATGGCTTTTAAGACACAAGGGGTAACATGATGCGTGTATGCATGAGATGCATGAGATGTGTACGATGTATGAGATATAATATGCATATGGTTGTCAAAAGCATAAAGGGGCAACTCCTATAGGATATATAACTATTGTTCACATGGGGGTTTATGACAATGCCTTTGATTGAACTCCCTCAACCTACTATAGAAACGGTTAACTAAAGCACAAATCATACACATCACAAGACATGATTTCGGGGCCGATTCTCTATATCCCCAGTGGAGTCGCCAGACTGTAGGATACAGAAATCAGCGACGCTGTTCTAGGCTCGCGGCCTAGTTGGGAGTAAGAAATAACATGGAGTCGCCACCCGATGTGAACCGGGACAAAGATTTAAGGCCGTACTCACCCCTCGCAAGGGAAGACCTCAAACCATTGGGTTCAGAATGGTCCCTTACTTATGTCACTTGTAATGATGTGATTTGTGCGATAAACTAACCGAATCTATTCAACATTCATGCTCAAGGGTAATCTACACCTAGTATGCATTCATCAAAATAACTCCTAATCTAAGTTTGCATGCTCGAAAATAGGTCTTTAAACGGTAAACACGATATCACACAATGAGCATATTGAACCATTAAATCAAAATAAACGAATCAATATTCAAACATGAACATAAACCAATCAAAATAACATGCATAAAGATAACATAATCATTCTTTGAAATTAAATAACAAAACTAAATTAAATCATGCTTTAAATAATAACTAAATAACCTACGAACTACAACATGCTCAAACACAAGTTTGGATGAGACGAAATACGTGTCTCTTAAGTGGTACGTGGCGTTGTATCCCGAGTACAAACCGCACTACCGTCCATTCGGATTCGGCTACAGAATTTACGTCCGGGTTTCCATCCTATATACCACAAAAGGGAACACATATTCCGCTCATCCAACAATCACATAATGCCTCAAACGACTCTCATGCGATAATATTTCTAAAATAAATAAAATAAATAAAAGGGTGTCCTCAGGTCTAACCTCTTTTATCGTCTCAAGAAAGGGCATTACACGTCCGTTGGAAGGGTGAATGATCCGCAACTCTTTTGGTTTACCAACTCAACATCTTTCCTCGCTGTTTTATTGTTCGGGCTGTTGTTTTTACTCCGTTTCACTGCTATTTTTCAGGCCAATGTTTTGGTTATTTTAGGGGACTGTTTTGGGCATTTTTTAAGGGCTAAAGAGTTGCTATTTTTGATGATTTTTCAGGGGTTTTTTGTGCAGTTTTTTAGTGCAGTTTTCGGGGACTGTTTCGGTGGTTACATGGGCTGTTTTTAGTGGGGCTGTTTGGTGAGAGGATATGCGGAAGTTGCTGGGGTCCAGATGCGTGAAGGGCTGTGGCATTTGTGAGTGTGTGTTCAGTTTGTGCGTGTAAGTTGTGGTTTATTTGGGCTGATGAGTGGAGTGAATTGGTTGAGGCGCTAGGTGACTTGAATGAGGCGTGAGGCTGTGGCGTTAAGTGACTTGAATGAGGCGTGAGGCTGTGGCGTTAAGTGACTTGAATGAGGCGTGAGGCTGTGGAGTTTTAATGGTTAATGTGTGAGCTGTGCGATGAGGGTTTGTGTGGGTGAGTGGAAAGCTGGGCGACGTGGGAATGATGGGCGTGTTGTGGCTTTTCAGGACGTGAAGGTTCGCAGTTAGGCGTGGCTTTGTGAGTTTGTGAAGGAGTGTAGGTATTGTGCTGAATGATTGAATGGCAATGTGTTGGTGTGAAGAAGGTGCATGAGGGTTTTGTGGCAGTTGGGGTGTGGTTTCAGTGTGAGGTTGATGGGTGCTTATTATGTGCGTCTGAAATTGGCCTTAATGTGGCAGTAACGTCAGTGCTCAAGGTTTGTTCACTTTGTTTTTCTTTCTTTGGAGATTGCCGTGTGTTAGATGGAGAGATGCTTAGGGTTTTCTTTTTTTGTATTTTGCCCGTGTATTTTCGTCGGGAGAGAGAGGAACCTAGGGGTTAGATTTGTGTAGTTTATATAGAGAGGGAATGTAGGGTTTGCATGGTTTTGTGCATGGTTTTGAAAGGAAATAAAATCAATTAATATTAGGTGTATTTAATTTGATTATTTAAGGCAAGAAATATGTAATTTAGGTGGTGAATTATTTAAATTAGGTGATTGATTTAATTTAATTTGGTATGTGATTTTTAAATTTTGGAAATGATTAATTTAATTTTGGAATTTGATTTAATTTAATTAGGTTTAATAATTAGATTTAGTTTTAATTAAATTTCAATTTAGTTATTTAATTTGTTTTGATTTAGTTTAATTGGTTTTTAATTAGTTATTCAATTTAATTGGTTTTCATTTAATTGGTTTTCATTGGTTTTGATTTAATTTAATTTAGATTTCATTTAATTTGTTTTAATTTAATTTAATTAGTTTTAATTTATTTTAGTTTAATTTGTGACATATATTTTAAATCTTTTAATTATTATTGGATGTGATTTAATGGGCTTGAGCAAAGGTTAAGTTTTAAAACGGAGGTCCAACAAGCGAACCCGAAGCTAAACAAGCGAGTTAAATCCGACCAAATGCTAATTTCCAACTTTACCCTTCCAATGTCCGTTTCCCGCGGCTTTCACAATCAAAGAAGTAGTGTCTTCATACGAGACTCATCATCGGGACTTATATGCAAAAATGCAGTGCCTACAGGTATCTTGCTTAACATATACATATGATTAATTGGGTTATTTGGGTATTTGCATCTGACCATTGGAATAAGATTTGCATAATTTCGTGTTCCAGGTTAGCAAACTGATTTAATAACATATATAAGAGAATCAATTTATCTTTAGAATAATATTTTGTGGAATCACAACCATATATATTTTGTGTCTTTTGTTTATTTTCCTTAGTATTTTCTTTTGTGTTTTTATTTATTTTTTAATTTAGCAAATCCACATTCAACCAACCAAACAAACAATCATTCTCTTCTCATTTTATTTAGATACCTGTAAATAAATAGAATCAATAATTAATAACAATAGTAGAAATTAAGTCCTCGTGGGATCGATATTCTTATACTACTTGAACGATACGTGCGCTTGCATTATACGCGTGTGATTACGCACCAGTCAAGTACGCTGTTATTTTTCTGGCCTATACCGGATAGCCCTTAGTATTTTGGCTGTAACATGAGCTACCGACATCCGTTTTCATTGATCTTTATATCATCGAAAAACTTAGACAATGATCTACAACTTTTATGTTGAATATTTTTCTAAATTTCTATAGAAGCAAGTCAAACATACATGTTTTCCTGGGTTTACTATACAATTTCAGTATTCTTCATTAACATTTTAACATATGTTACATTGTACTAGTATTTTAATTAGTAATATATTAGTTGACATGTGGCTCTCGTTTTTCTTCATTTAAAATAAATATAATCACTTTTTCCTTTCTTCTTGCTTTTCCCTCCCACGAAATACACAAAGAAAAATATTATGCCCCAAGGTTACGATATTGGTGTGAGTTTCATATTTTCAAAAATTTACAAACGTACGCGGGGGTGACGACCCAATCCCAGTACGTATGGAGATACGAGGGAGACGTCACAATCCTGATCGTTTCATAAATATTTTCAGACATATTTACTGTTTATGATTTTAATTTTAGTTCATCTATGCCGATTCTGATCATGTTCATAATTTCTATTTACATCATGGTTTCAAGTTCATGTATATGTTTTCAATACGAAATTTTGTTTTCGCTTTATGTATATACTTTATAGTTTTTTAGTCATATTCTCATGTTTACAAGTTTAATCATGTCTTTATGATTTCATCGACGTATTTCAGTTTTCAATTTCATGTCATGTTTTCCATTGACGTTCCATCATTTTCAGTCTGTTTTCTTGTTGATATATTTTCAGATCATGTTTATACTTTCAAGACATATTTTGTAGTTTATGGTGTCGTTTCCACGTTTTGATGTATTCCTATTTTTCAATCAAGTTACTATTTTCAGTTTCCATATTCACGTAAAGTCAATTTATGACATTTACGTTTTCAAGTCATGTTATAATTTCATATTTATGATTAGTTCATGTCGCGGTCAAGGTCACCGCATGTTTCTTATTGTATGCTATATCTATGTTATTATGTTTCAGTGATTAGTTGTGTTACAAGTCCTCAGGTCAACTTAAAATTCATGTATATATGTATGATAATACGTTATGTCTCAAGTTTCAGGTTTGGCCTAGTATTTCAATTCATTACTCATTTGATAGTACTTACCGTATGCCTTTATATTCATTCAATATTTGTCAAGGCACTTACTTCTTCCATTTTTATTCATGTAAGTATCTCACTTGGACAAGCGAAGTACGAGCTTGGGGAATGGTAGAAAACAATTATTGCAGTTATTTAGGTAAAATATTAGGGCGCACACGTAAAATACATTTCTTAGTTTAAGTGGCTAAAATTTATTACTGATGTAATCTATGTTATAGTAATTTATATTGGTAACTATGTGAATTAATTTATGAGTATAGCATATTTAATTCAGATATATAGGTCGATAGTATGCATATATTAGGAAAATAATGAACAAGCCATGATTGGATTGATCAGGATATATCATGTATGTGTCAGACATGAAATTCATATCCTGTTAAGCATGATCAAGCCACGGGTAAGATATGCATATATATATATATATATGTAACAATAACAAGATGAAGTATAATCACGCCACGCATGTCTAGTGTGAACTTAGGACTTAGAACATGTATGTTTATGGTAAATTATAAGCAAGTGCATGCATGAGAAGCCCATGTACAAGACAAAGTTAAAACTTATCAAATGTTAGTCATGAGGCCATGTTATCTCCTGCCGGTCACGTCTTGGGAAAATAGAACGTGACTTCAACGAGCTTTCTCTCTCCAGGGCTTGAAATGTTTGCCCTTTCTAGGCCTAAATTTCAAGATTTTCATGAATTCTAAGCTATAGGAGGCTCAAGTAAGCATCCTAAACTTCATTTAGATATCAATTTTGCATTTCATCATGTTCGAGTTTTAGACCCATTTAATTTTTGCCTTATTTTGCATGATTATCTTGATATTTATGCCTAGATAAGTCATTAATATCACTGTACATACATGGATTATGTTGAATCCAAGCCACATGGGTTGGGTGGTTTGGTAATTTTGATAGTTGGTTAGCCTAATTTGCATGTTATGAGCCTGTAATTAGTTATTATCATTTTATTATAACTATAAATATGGATTTTGAGGCAAATTGTAGTTGTCGCACATGTGGCTGAATTGGGGATTTTGGCCGTCGGTTATATTTTGGGCATGTCATGAGCATGTTATATCTCGAGCACGTTACATCACAAGCATGTCACGTAGCATTAGCAGCTCAGTCTATGTTAAACAATATTTTAGAATAGCTTAAATGTTATGTAGATGTCTTAAGTTATCACGTCTGTATTGTCAGCGTGAATACACACATTTCAAGCATCATGGCATTCAGGAGCATGATTAGAATTGTATGTTCGAGTATGCTAACCATACTTGAACACATGTTAGATTTCACGCAGGAGTCCCTCCAGTTACGTTTAGGCACTCCAGCGTTAGGAAGTTAGATCTGTGAGTGGACGCTACTATTTTCCCTACGTTTCAAGTCATTTATGTTAATGTTATACATTGTTTTCAAAAATATTAATTATCATTTACGTTTTACGTCTCACATTATATCATATGTTTTCAACTCACGTATTCAATTTATGCATTCAGTAAATGACCTTAGCTCGTGTTATCAAGTTTACGTTTGCATTTCATGTATTTTGTTTGCGTGTTCAACTCATGTATTCGAATTACGTCATGTATGACATGTTTAATATTAATGGTTTCAGTTTGTAAATTCCATATAGAAGTACTGGTTGTTGGCGACTTGGTCGCATAATCGATTGTAATTGGTTTTGATGATGCAACGCGAGAAAGAAGATTTCGACGTGCAAACACGAAGCAATACAAAAAGTGTCGAAGCATATGTGGTGAAGAGCGAGAATGTGAAGACTTGCGCATAATTGAAGAAATCATGTGAAGTCTTAGCTTAGTGCTCTAATTGTAAGTGAATTTACTCAAGTGATCTAAAGCTCTTAGGAATCATACATTTTGCATCACTTGCATTTAAAATGGCTTAGAATGCTAAAAGAATCATTTGCATTTTATTTGCACCAAAATGAACTTCATGCACAAGTACATCGGTAAATGATCTTCTAAAAACTGGAAAACGGTTGAATTAAACTTCAAATGATATACCGTTAGATAGATATGTGTATCTTGTTTGCTACGGTTCAAACGGAACACAATTCCGATCCATAGAACTTTTGCTAGAGCCATTTTACTACAACATGTTCAGATGTGCGTTTTCTGCATACATGTCACATTAGAAAAATTCCATAAAATTCATATTAATATTTTTGGAGCTAATTTTTTACAGAAACTAAATCTATGTGTCTAGTTTATGTAGAAATTTACGGATCATGATTTGGAATTTGCTAGAGAAAGTTATGACCAAACTACTAAGTGTCGTCAGTCTTGAACTGATCATTAGAACTTTCACTTACTGAAACCAGGGAGCTCCATGCCGGTTTGCTCGCCGGTCTTCATGCCGGTTTTGGCTGAGGAAATCATGCTCTCTGGAACCAGGGAGCTCCTCGCCGGTCTCCATACCGGTTTGCTCGCCGGTCTAACGAATAGTTTTTTGAACGTTATATAGCCGTTAAGGAGCCGTTGCAAACCTAGACCGGCATGCCGGTCTCTTCGCCGGTTTGCTCGCCAGTTTCGCTATAAGTTGGGGAATACTTTGCATTTTATTATAAATAGGACCCCAACTCATTTTCCCCAAGCAAGAAACTAAAAAGAGACTTAATACACAACCTTCATACATTCTCTAAGGCAAATACAAGAGTGTCTTAAATCTTCATACACTTAAACACTCATACAAGCTCACACACATCTTCATTACATTTAGTGAGCTTGGAACACTTGGGTATGCAACTCACACAATCTTCTTAATATTTGTGAGTGCTCAAGTGTGTTTTAATTCTTTCTTAACAAAACACTTGTGATTTGTGAAATCCCATTTGGTTGGGTAAGTTGTAAAGGTTTTTGAGTAAGCCTACGAACAAAACTCAAAGTTGTAAAGGTTGTGAGTACACCTACGAACAAAATTCATAGTTGTAAAAGGTTTGGAGTGCACCTTTGCGGAAAACTCTTGGTTACGAGTGAGCCACGGCAAAACTCAGATTTTAGTGGAAATCTTCAAGCGAGGCTTGGAGGAGTGGACGTAGGCACGTTTGGCCGAACCACTATAAATCTCGGTGTCGTATTTCTCTTTCCCTATACTTTTGTTTATAGCAAGTTTATTTATGCTTATACATATTGAATAGAAAACTTGCATATATGCTATTAATTGGAATAGAGAAAATTGCCCTAAGTCCCCACTTGGTAATAAGAGCTAAAAATCGATAAAGATTTTATAATTCCGCATTTGTAGTGATAACCCAATTCACCCCCCTCTTGGGTATAGAGATTGCTTTGTCGCTATTGCTTGTAGGAAATTTCACTGGTTAGGTTTCCGTTCGGACGGTGCCCATCCCATACTTATTTCAAAATAGGTAATGGGTCCCATACGAGCTTGTATGCATAAGCTAGTACATATATGTCTATTGTTTCCATGTGTGCAACCTATGTGTGGTTCCTAAATTCTGTTTTCAAATTTACATGACATGCTCACATATTTTAGTTCATGTTATATGTTTTTAGTTATGTTTTTAGTTTTCATGTTACGTTTTCGTGTATCATGTTTATGTATTTTTAGTTTACGTTTCATAACTATAGTTTATGTTTTCAGTTTACGTGTCACACATGTTCATAGTTTACATTTTCATGTTACAAGTCTTCAACTATATTTTCAGTTATATTTTCACGATTTATGTTTTCAAGTTATGACTTTCCATGAAATTCAGTTTAAGTTTGTGAAAATGTTTTACATATTCAAGTATGAAAATATTTTGTAAACAACCAGTAAAGTGTCATCCCTTCATGTTTATCATTCCAAATATGATCACGTTATCTCATGGGGCACTCGTCACCCCCATAGGCTCATGTTTATGTTCATGTTTATGTTTCCTTGCTTATGCAATGCTAGGTCTCGTAAAGTAGGGTTCAAGCCCCCAAGTTATGATAATAGTGTGATTCTTCAGATAACTCAGTTTTACATGCATGTTTGCAGATTTCAATTAATGTTTATGATTTCAGTTCATGTATACAGAATCAGATCATGTTTATGTTTCCAGGTCAAGTTATATTTTCTGTTCAAGTCTATGTTTTCAGACTCGTGATTCAGTTTTAAGCACACATTTATATTTTACAGTATACAGCTATCTTTTTATGCTTATAGTTCGCTGACATGCTTAAGTAGTAAATCATGTTTTCATTCATTTATTCAGTATTGTTTCTAATGTTGGACAATTATGACCTATAGCTTTACTATTTGTACAAAACATGGTGTTGTTGTACAAATTAACTATGTGACTAAGGAAATTTCTCTTTTATCATTTGTAATTGGATTACCGGGATATATAAATGATAAAAGTCCATATGATTAGTTCCGGATTAATAAGATATGAGACAGTATTAATCCAAAAAGGTTTAATCATTAAATATCCCTAGTCGTAGTATTATCGAGACTGGACATCGATAATGCGGAATAGACTAGTATTGTACTTGTGAGTATGATGGGTGCGTAACAACATAGTTCTCATATATTTGGGTATTGGATACTCATGCAAGTGTAATAGGAGGTTCTGTTTACCGATGGTATGGAAATAGCTTCGCTCTGGATAGACCCCTCGGAATCTCATTGGTAGTATGACTATGTGTCTATGGGAGTCCGAATTAGGGTAGGTGTATTTGGTCTTAACCTGAGACTTGCATTACTAATACTTGCGACAATCAATATACTTTTGTTTTGGTCGTCCGGGGCTTTAACAGGTTCTGTGTACGCCTCTTCTGGGTATATTGAGAATCGTAATGTATTGGATGTGATGTCAAGATGGAAGTATCACTTCAGTCATATGGAGATGATGATCACGTAGGATACGAAACTGGTACTCTTAAGTACTGCAGTCATCAGGATAATATGACTAGGTCATGTTTATCCGATTATAGAGACTAGTTACCAGAGATTTGATATATGCTTCGTACGGGACATACACAATTCCATCCTCAGGCTTAGCATGTGACATCCGATACTGGATCGCAATACGCAATACTACGTATACTACGCCTGCCATAGATTATATATTCATTAAAAGAATATTTCTGGAGAATTGGGTAGGCACGGTGCTTTGCTAGAAGCCAACCATGTCTTGTAAATCGGTAAGAACGTGGTACTAGGTACGCACGTGTTCGGATATTCCGACAACCGGATTTACTGCCAACATATCCAGGGATCTCATTGGTCATTTCCCGAAGATTCACCGATGACGTATGACTCAAACATAATTAATCTGGGATTAATTGGAAGAGAGAGAATAATTAATCTAGGATTAATTAAAGAGAATTTTATCTTGGATAAAATTCAATTAATAGAGAGAGAATGATTAATATGGAATTAATCGATAAAATAATATATTCGATATATTAAATGAAATTAGATTTCATAACGGAATTAAAATTGGATTTTAATTCGGGCGAACGAATTAATTTAGAATTAACTCGCGAGCGACTTTAATAGTAATTTTGCTAGACATTATTATTTAATTAAATTTGATTTAATTACGTCGCAACGGAAAATTCGTTAATTCGGAATTAACGAACCCGAGCCCGGAATGTGTTTGCGGACCCACTCAGATTTTGAATTAAGGGGGGCCCATAAGTCACATCAACTAGTCAACTTTGTTACTTTATGGTGATAGAAGTTGGTGGTTGCTTATTATACACTCTTTGTCATTTTGGAATGACTTTTACCAACTTTAGATTTTGGTAATTGATAATTGTTTTTGGAAATCAATTACATATTACACAAAAATAAGAAAAATCACTCTCTCTCTCTCTCATCTCCATGCCTTGGACGTGAACTTCATCATCTTCCTCTTTTCTCTTGGCTTGGCAGAGAGTCACACAAAGACAAGGGGAAATTTTGTTGCAAAAATTCTCCATTGCTAGCATATCAAATGAGTCATACAAAGGTGTTAGGGACACTAATCCATGAGTTTGGAATTCAAGGACAAGCTTGGAAGCTCAACATACATCAAAAGGAGCTTGAAGCAACTTCCATGGAAGAAAAATTTTGAACTCTCCACCTACATCCATTCCGATCATTGTAAGTATTTCTGCTACTTCTTTACGTATTCACATTATTTCATGCTTGATGATATTGGTTATAGTTCTTAGAGAACCCAACAATGGAATCAGAGCCATAAATTGAGCATGAAATGAATTAGGGTTCATAGACTTTAATTTGGGGCTTTTATGATTTATGCATGAGTTCTTCAAATTGAGTTTTTGGTTGAGCTTGGATGATGTTTAATTTAATTTGTACATCTTAGGAATTGAGAAAAATGAATTGGATAATTTTTCCATAATTCCTTAGGCTTGGCCGAAAGCTATCAACCTAGAAGCTCTTGGTGATTTTTGAATTTTACACCATTGGATGTGTTTAAATTACATGGTTAAATTGATTTGTGATTTAATTGGATTGAAATCAAAATTAATGAAAAATTACCATGATTGCCGTGAGCTTGTAAGAGCATGTTGGGATTGATTTTGCTTCAATTTGTGTTGGACATAAATTGATTAATTAAAGCATGATTAATTAGTGTAATTGGTGTTTTGGAAATATTAATTTAACTAATTAATTATGGCTAATACACTTTAATTAAATAATTGTGATATTTGGAATATTGTGAATAAATTAATTAGGCTTAATTTGGAATTAGGCTAAAAAGGTTGTATTTGGGCTTAATGGGCTTGGTTGGGCCAAGTTTGGTTTATGATAATTGGTTGGATCCAATAGGACTTAAAACCATTTCCATAAAGTCCAATTATGATAATTGGGCCTTTAAAATTTAATTAGACCTAATGGGCCCAAATTAATTTTGTGGCAAAGGGTGATTCCTTATTGGGCTTTGGTTGCCAAAGCCCATGCCTTATAAATTAATTGAAAGCCCATTGGACTTTAATTAAATTGACATTGGATGTTAATTGGGATTTGAGACCCGTTAAGATTAGATTTAGAATCTAAGTCGCGAAGGCTCATTAATAAAGTGTAATTATTTAATTTGGAATTAAATAAAGAATTAGTATTGAATACAAATTAAATTGGATTTAATATTGTAGTTTGATAATATTCAAGAATTCGTAGTTTGAGTACTTATTCTTAAATGAGTTGGACTCACGCAAATCAAATCGTTGTTTGAACATTAGATGGTCATTAATCAAAGATTAATTAATTGGATTATATTGATTGATAACATGCTTTGTGTGAATACATGGATGTGATGTATGAATAATGTATATTGGATGGATATTAGATGAGTGAGGGCAATTTTGGAAATTGTTGTAATAAATTTAGAATTTATTAAATTGGACCTGCTTGTCCAGCCTTTATCTCTCGATTCTTTGTAATTCCCTTCTCACATATTCCCCTCAATGTAAATGAGGTTTCTTTAGAAGTGTTATGTAATGGGGTAGAAGTAAGAATAATGCTAGCCGGGAAGAGGAAAGTGAGAGATTTCTTCTAGGAATAAATTGTTTTAAATATCCATCCGTATATCATTATTAATTTATTTATCGCGCTTTATTATGCTTTTAGAATGCAAGCTTAAGGGTGTATGATGAGACCTAATAAAAGATAATTAATTGGTTGCCAATTACGTGAAAAACCCTCAACAAATATTAAGCGTTTTCCTTCAATTGAGTGATTCATTCTCAAGATCCAAGATTGGCACTGGTTTATTGGCCAAAGGCAAGACCTTTGTCCATCGCGGATGTGTTTGAATCATGAAGGCTTTGTTCCATATCGCATGTCTTGACCAAGTTGTGATTTGTTGGCCAAAGTCAAGATCACTTCTTGTCCATCGACATCGATTACGAAACTTTCGAAAGTCAATGGGTCCTGCTTAACTGGAATCATTAAGCTTGTTGTGCCAAAGCCAATGCTTAGTTGATTCAGAGGAAAAGGTTAGTAAAATATATTGGATATATTGGCATATATATTATATATATGTTTTGGACTTGGAGGTCCACCTACTGGATCTAGGAATTGGATGAGATCCAATTGATCTCAGAGATCTACCTAGTTAAGTTTCATACAACTTGTTGGCCAAAGTCAAGGTTGTGTGTTATTTAACGAGATCCTAGCCCACTAGGAAACTAGGTTTCCCGAGTACTCCACAGAGGGTTAGAGGCTCGCCGAAAAATAGTGGGAGGCAAATATTAAATTTGCAATTTCGTTTAGATACTTGCCAATACGCGCTCATTTCATTTTTTGTCATTAATTTATAGTTGATTATATAATTGGATCATAGTAATCAATATATTTGAATTTAACCAATCAAATTATAGTTGATTATATAGTTATACTATAGTAATCATTATATTCAATTGTACCCGAAATCGTTGATTGGATAGTTGGACTATTGGAATCAAGATAACTGAAAGATTAGCGTTTAGAACATAATCCTGGGTAAAAATGTCTTTAAACGGCTTTAATTTTTAGATTGGGAATAGAACCTCAGGATAGTCCTGGGAACTGATAAGTTACTCTATTTGATAGAGCAACCTCTCGGGCCTAAGCCCGGAGTTGAGTAAATAGTAGAGCATGAGCTTTGGAAGACTCAGGTGATGATAACTTTAGTGCTCAATATTTTATGCTTGATGCAATGACACTTTAATTTTGTCATCAAAACGAAGGATTAGATCCTTACACCATGATGTTGAAATTAAAGATCTTCATAGATCTATTCTTAGATCTTAGGAGTACAAATTACAAAAGAAGCTCTTTCGCTCGCGTATGTCAGAGGGTACATCTGTCAAGTACAAGGTGTCGCAGATGATTACTGATATCGATCAGCTAGGTTAGTTGGGCATTACCTACGTGGCCGAGACTACCAAAGATTTGATCTTATAGTCTCTACCCGAAAGCTGGGGCAGGTTCATTATGAACCAAGAGTAAACTCTTGGAGAGTTAATGGCTATGCTCAAAGAGGCAGAGCCAGAGCTTATAAAGGGGCAAAGGCAAAATCATCACAGTCTTCTTGGAAGACAAAGGACGTATCCCATGATAATTGCTTAAACTGTGGCAAACGGGGTCACTGGATGTGTGACTGCCGTATGGACAAGGCAGACATGAAGGAAGTGAATGCGGGGCAAGGCTCTGGCTTCAAGTGTGTTTGTCATAAACATGATCACTATTAGTTTCAAAATTGGATTTTTGATACTAGATATGGTACATAAATATGTACTGATGTGCAGAATCTGCTGATTAGTAGGAGACTGACTTCAGTTGAGATCTACCTACGAGTCGGAAATGGGACGAGAGTCATTGTTCTAACCGTAGAAACCTAAGTTTTGGAACTACCCTTTGGGCATGTACCTAAATTAGGAAACTGTTAAAATGTACCTAGTTTGACTAGAAACATTATCTCTATATCTAAGTTTAACCTATTGCGGGTATACCTTTATATTCTAGAACACTAAGTGTTTTATTTTATAAAGATGATATAGAGATAAACACATTAGATGTGAATAATAATATTTATATTTTGAATATAAATGAATCTCAAACGTATAACATGATAAACAAATAGCTCAAAATGAATAAATCTGTTGAGACTTATAAGTGGCATTGTTGTCTGGGACACATTAACAAGACTCGTATATCTACACTTTCGAATAATGGATACTAGGACGAATTTGATTCTAATTCAAATAATGTCTACGAATCTAGTTTATTAGGCCAAGTGCCTAAAACATCTTTTACTAGGTAAAAGTGCAAGTGCCACCGATCTATTAGCCCTCGTTCATAGTGACGTAAGTGGGCTCATGTCTAGCTAGGCTAAATGTGGATATGAATACTTCACAACCTTTATAGATGTGACATCGCGTTATGGTTATGTGTTTCTTTTGAAACATAAATCGGAAACTTTTGATAAATTCAAAGATTTTCGACACGAAGTATAAAAACAGACCGGTAAAAGTGTTAAAACATCATGATTAGACCGTGATGAAAATACTTAAGCAATAAGTTTCTCAATTACTTGAAAGAGTATAGTATTCTTTCAATATGGACCCTTCACGGAACACCTCAATTTGACGGTGTGTCTGAACAGAGAAACCAAACTTTGTTGGACATAGTTAGGTTAATGATGAGTCACTACGAGCTATCAATTTCCTTCACGGGATACACATTAAACAGTGCAATACTTATTTTGAATAAGGTTCCATGAAAATCTGTTAGACAGACTTCATATTAGATATGAACATGAAAGAAACCGGATTTCTCATTCCTGAAGATTTGGGTATGCTGGGCATATAATTGAATGTTTGGATGATACCAAACTAGAACCCAAATCGGATAAGTGTCTATTTGAAGGTTATCCTAGGGAAACCAAAGTATAATACTTATACAACTCACAAGAGAACAATGTAATTGTTGCTCTCCATGCGGTTTTCCTAAGAGGAATACCTATGTGCAGTGGTAAGTGGGAGGAAAGTAAAACTCGATGAAAATCGGAGTAATACTGTTCCAAGCACCGAGTCCTCATGGAACACAAACAGTTCATCAGGGATGAAACTGTACCATAATCTTTGAATACACAACAACCGCGTAAGTCGGAGAAAGTCAGAAAACAACCTGGGAGGTATGGGTTACTGATCTCACCTCATGAAGATGTCAATCTTATTGAGGAAGACAAACCAGCTACGTATGAGTGTAGGCACTGCATTTTTGCATGTGAGTCCCTATGATAAGTCTCATTTGGAGACACTACCTTTTAAGTCGAGGAAGTCGCGGGAAACGGACGTCGGAAGGGGATCGGTATTTTTTTGTTAGATTTTATTCGCTTGTTTTTCGCTTGTTGGACCTTCATTTTAGAACACACCCTTAGCCCAAACCCCATAAGACACACACCAAGCCCATCTCATCCAAGCCCAATCCAAAAAATAACAAAAACATTTAAAATACATGTCACAAATTAAATTAAATTAAATTAAAGCCAATTAAATTAAATTAAATTAAAATACAAGTAAATCAAATTAAAAACTAATTAAATTAAATAACTAAATCGAAATTAAATTAAATAACTAATTAAATTGAAATTAAATTAAACCAATTAAATTAAATATAAATTAAATTAAACTAATATATAATTAAATAAAATACCAAAATTAAATAAATCGTTTCCTAAATTAAATAAATTAAATTCCTAATCTAAATATATCCCTACCTAAATTAAACTAAATCATATCCAAATTTAAAAATCACCTACCAATTTAATATAATTCCCACCAAAAAATAAATATCCTTGCCTAAACTATTTAAATCAAATACCACACATGCATCAATAATTGATTTTGTTTCCTTTCAAAAACCATGCATAGCCTAATTCATTCCCTCCCTCTATAAAAACAACACATAATCTCCAACCCTAGCTCTCTGGTACGCGGCTAAAACACAAACCAACACCTTAGAGGAAACTCTCATACACGGCATGCACAAAGTAAATAAACCCTAAGCCTTTACACAGCAAACAACTCATCAACAAGCCACTGCCTCAACCTTCACGCCCTTCTCACTCAAAACACAAATAAGCAACCTGACCTGCCTTCACCTAGCCACGCATTGCCTTCAACTTCATCAAAACCCCTTTCATCCACACTTAGACTGCCACAGCCCAGTTTAGCCACAAACTGAAACAACCCCTCCACTCGTCACTAGCCTCATCACACCCTCAGCATACTCTACGTTCACGCATACACCCTAAAGCAGCCACACACGCCTTCTTGACATACCCCACACTCAGCGCAGCCTTCAAACATAACAAGCCTTCACGCATACTGCCCATAACAGCCACACTTGCACCCTCACATCACAGGCCATTCACGTAAACACCAGCCCTTAACAAGTTATAGCGCCCTCCACTCACGTTCAACACATAGCACTTCAGCGCCATAAATCCCCTTCACGTGCAGCCTACCCACGTCCTTCAGGCCCAACAATAGCCCAATGACGTATAACACCATCAAAACTACACCAAATCAGTCCCTAAACTGTCCCGAAATTACCCTGAACTAACCCAGAAACTGCCCAGTAAAACAGTCCAGAAACTGCCCAAAACAGTCCCCGAAACAACCAAAACAGTAGCCTTAACACAGCTAAAATAGTGACCAGAAAATATAGAGAAAATAGCAGCAAAACGGAGTGAAAACAGCGACCAAAATAGAAAAACAGCAAGCTAAGACGTTAATCCAGTGAACCGGAAGAGTTGCGGAGTGATAGCCCTTCCGACGGACTTGTAACTCGCCTCCGAAAGTCGACATAAGAGGTTAGACCTGAGGGTACTTTTCACATTCATTTTTATTCGTATTTTTACTGTTTATTGAATTTCATTAGCATGATTATTACAGAATGATGCATGTTGTCTTCCTTGAATAGATAGAAATGCATGTATTGTGAAATGATGTATGTTGTGACCCTTGAATAAAATGAAGAATGTGTCACCTCTCGTGGTATAAAGAATGGAAACCTGGACATAAATTTCATAGCCGATTCCGAATGGATGGTAGTATGATCTATACTCGGGATACAACTCCACGTACCACTTTAGCAAACGGCGCATATTTTGTTTTATGTTGTTTTGATTTGTTTATTACCCGCTATTTAATTTCTTCATGTTATTTGTTTGTAAGCGCATAGGCTTAGTAAGTGAGATTAAAGGTTCTCTATGTTTAGGGATTAAAAGTCTTTACCAAGATGCTTCGCCGCGCCGGATGATGTATATTCGATTGGATGTAAGATGTGTTCAATCGGGTATACGAAGTCCGATATTATTATCTTTATTTTTATATGCATTATGTGATAAAGCGCATGGGCTTAGTAAGTGAGATTAAAGGTTCTCTATGTTGAGGGATTAAAAGCCTTTGCCACGGCATTTTCTCCGCGCCGGATGATGTATATTCGATTGGATGTAAGATGTGTTCAATCAGGCATACGAAGTCCGATATTGTTATCTTTATTTTTATATGCATTATGTGATAAAACGCATGGGCTTAGTAAGTGAGATTAAAGGTTCTTTATGTTGAGGGATTAAAAGCCTTTACCACGATACTTTGCCGCGCCGGATGATGTATATTCGATTGGATGTAAGATGTGTTCAATCGGGTATACGAAGTCCGATATTGCTATCTTTATTTTTATATGCATTATGATATTGTGCGCATGGGCTTAGTAAGTTGGATTAAAGGTTCTCTATGTTGAGGGATTAAAAACCTTTGTCACGATGCTTTGCCGCGCCTCTTATTATATCATTTACCCTTTGTGTATCATTGCCTCACTTACGCATGCATTCATTTTTTTCCGCATTGTAATGAAAAGCACATGGGCCTATTATGTTGGACTAAAAGGTTCTCCGTTTGGGGAAGAAAAGCCTAAAAGGCTACCTTTACCATGATATTTGCCGCGTTTTCCATCCATTGATTGCATCATCTACCCTTGTCTTAGCTTGATCTATTGTCACTCGTGTATCCATGTTATGATAGCATTGGGTATTATTTCTCTTGGTAGATAGGATGGAAACCCAGGCATAAATTTCGTAGCCGATTCCGAATGGACGGTAGTGCGGTCTGTACTTGGGATACAATTCCACGTACCACTTGAAAAAATTCCCACGTGTGTGTCAATCTTAGATATCATATTCCGTATCACATCATTGCACGTCTATTCTGTATTCATAATTGCCATTTTAGTTGTTTATTTTCATCGTGCGCCTAATTGTCTTTTCCTAATATGCATGCTTGTATGGATGTCATTTGTTTGTGCTTCTGTGTCTACCAATGTGAAATTGTATGCTTTCCGTATGTCAATTTATCTTTATGCATGCAAATTTAGACATAGATTGTATGCAAATAAGTTTTATGCAAATTTGGACATAAATTATATGCAAATAGGTTGTATGCAAATTTGGACATAGATTGTATGCAAATAGGTTTAATACAAATCTGGACATAGGTTATATGCAAATAAGTTGTATGCAAATATGAAAATGTGTTACATGTGAACTTAGATGAATTTTTGATGTATGCAGGTGAACTTAGGAGTAAATTACCCCTTAGGAATATATGTTGCCAGACTCGATTAAATTATTGCACAAATCATTTTATTACAAGTGGCATAAGTAAGGGACCATTCTGAACCCAACGGTTTGAGGTATTCCCTTGCGAGGGGTGAGTGCGGCCTTAAACTATTTTCTCGGTTCACACCGGGTGGCGACTCCATTATTCTCCGATTTTGTCCCCCGCGGGCTACTCCGTACTCCCAAACGGGCCTCGAGCCCGGAACAACATGCGTCACCCAGTTTCTGTGTCCCACAATCTGGCGACTCCACTGGGGATAGAGATTCGTCCCCGAAATAATGTCTTGTAATATTATGATTTGTGCTTTAAGTTAACCGTTCCTGTAGTGGGTTGAAAGGGGTTTAATCGAAGGCACTTTTAAGGTTTGGTAATGGTTTGGTGTCTTCCTTCACTCACTACCTTTCTATAAAAAGCTGTGAAGGCACCTAGATAATCATCTACTCGTAGCCTACTGTGATGGACTAATTTGGAAGACTCGTTGTTTATTTCTGACACCAAGCGATAAGAGCCTAAGAGGCTTCGGTACTTAAGGGAGCCTCGCTCCACCCTCCCTCTGGGGAATCTACAATGGGAAATCCATTTGACAGTCAGTCACACACCATAGCTCGTTGTCACGTACCTTAATCTATAAAAAAAGGTGCGCTCACTTAGTCGCTCGAACCCTTGAGTGGGGAGACCTAGTTTTGGTAATCTTTCGTCAGCGAGAGCCTTTGTCCACACCCCCATAAACTCGCATGTGAACCTTAGTCGTAGAACTAATAAGAATTATTTACATATGCTTGTGTTTGGGAACATGGTCATTTGGATCCATTTGGACCTTTTGTCATGATGTATGGGATTGTTGGGCCATTTAAACTTGGACAAGAACGTATCTTATGATGATTGGGCCAAAAGCTTCTAAAACGCCAATGGGCCATTATATGTTTGTGTTTAGGAACATTATCATTTTGATACGGTTGGACTTCTTGCCATGAGATGTGAACTTGTTGGCCCATTTAAATTGGGACGAGTTCATTCCTATGACAGTTAGCCCAAAAGCTTCTAAAATGATGATGGGCCGATTTGTGTGAAAATTTTAATGAGTTGATATATTCATTGTATCGCATGTATCTCATTCATCTCATGCATACATATATCCTGTTAACACCCTATATGTCTATAAAAGACATCATAGATTCCCGTTGGGTTAGGGAAGATGGAAGACTCACTAAAAGACCGGTAAACAGATATGAGTACATCCGATAACGAGGTATCCTGGATAAATCAGTTGGAAAATGGTTTCGTCAAGATTACTGAACAGTTGCAAGCCTTGACTACTGCAATGGAAAATATGGATGTGCCCCGTGCTGGGGAAAGTTCTGAGAATGTGAGGCGTGAGGAGCGTCCGAATGGGTTGGGAGATGATATCCCCGCTTTTGATGAAGACATGGCAGAGTATACAACAGGCATAGTGATTGGGTCTCAGGCAGAATTTCAGAAGCTTCGGGATCAGGTTGAAACAGTTACCCGCAAAATGAGGGGTATATATGAAGAGTTGTTAGATTATAAGGCGTTGACCTTCGAAGAACAGCTGCCAGCTCAGTTCAAGATGCCTAATATGGCTAAGTTCAACGGGAATGGGGACCCGAGGGTCCATAGGCGGCAATATGTCTCAATGATGAGTTTAATGGGCCTATCACAGCGCCAAGTCCAAAAGATGTTTGGGATGTCACTCGAGGGAGCACCTGTAATATGGTGTCACAGCCTTGAGAAAAAGGTTAAAGAAAATTAGAGGGAACTAGCTGATGCTTTTCTGAAGCAGTATGTTACAGACTTAGAGATCGACTTGTCACTTCGCGACTTGGAGAATACTAAGCAAAGGCCGGAGGAGAGCTTTAAGGAATATGTGGACCGCTGGATAAGCCAACTGCTAAAGATGCAAACAAGGCCCTCGAATAAAGACCAAATAAAGATGATCATCAAGGGTACTAAGCCCTCCATCTATGGGAAGCTAAGGAGGATGACTTCCATGATTGCGGATTTCCGACAGCTAAGGGAAACTGTCATGGATATTGAAGAAGATGAGGCGGAAAACCGAAAGTTTTATGGGCAGAATAGCAGGAATTTTGGAGGGCATTCTGAGACCAAGCGCGCTACTGCCGAGATTGCTGCCATTAAGAATAAGCGCTTTTCTAACTTTGGTACACCCTTGTCCAAAGTGCTTGAGAAGCTGACTAGGCAATGACTCTTAAAACTCTTGGAACCTAGACCACTCCCAAATCCTCCCGCACCAAGCCTCAATATGAACCGCTACTGCCACTTCCACCAACAACCTAGCCATGGCACCAATAGTTGTACCCGTCTCCGCCATGAGATCCAAGACTTAATTGACTCCCACAAAATCCCTGACCCTGAAAGAGAACAGCCAAACACACACACCAATACTCTACCAAATTATCACTCTGTTCCCCCACCCACCTACATGATCAACTCTGGCTTGCCCGAAACCTTTGTCCTCCAAGATCTCAACCACCAAGCTTCGTACATTGGGATAGAGGTGACAATGATGAAGAACCATAGGCCGAGGAAGAAGGCAGTGCTGCGAATGATGAAGTTGGTCCTCCTAGTTTGTTTCATCCTGCATTTTTAATATAGACATTGATTTTGCCTGTTTGTTCGAACATTTTTCTAATGATAATAAAGACGTTCATTTCCCGTACTCGCTTGAATATGCAACATGAGTATATTTGACAAAAGCATTCAACCTTGGTACTATGATACACAACGATGCTTAGAACACGGGGAATCCTCGGAAGAAGCAAACAGAAAGATAAGATAGTCATTCAGAAACTGGGAAACGGGGACAGTGAGGCTGTCAGACTTGGAAGAGAATGAGTTCACCGAGCCGATCAATGTTGACAGATTGAAGCTATATTTTACTTGAGACCGAGCAGTCACCAAGAGAATTGGCAGAAGACCTAACCCGATGGGATGAGAACATTCACGCATACATGCATACACGTAACATATTTTGAACCGTTTTGTGTTTTTTTTGTTTTGTGTTAACAGGTTTTGAAGAAGAAAAAGAGAAAGCGGTGAAAACAAGCCAATTAGGCATAACAAAAGCACAGTATCGGATTCGGGTAAATATCATGGGGCAGAGGCCCATATTGGTGTTAGATTCAGGTAGTAATCTGAGGGTTGAAGCCCACATTAGTATCAGTCTGGGGGCAAGGTGTTGGACAATTATGACCCATAGCGTCACAATTTGTACAGATCATAGTGTTGTTGTACAAATTAACTATGTGACAAAGGAGATTGCACTCTTATCATTTGTGATTAGATCACCTAGATATATAAATGATGAGAGGTCCCTATGATTTTTCCTGGACAGAGAATGATATGAGACAGTATCAATCCATGAAGGATAAATCAGTAATATCCATAGTCAGAGTATTATCGAGATTGGACACCGGTAATGCGAAAAAGACTAGTATTGCACTTGTGCACGTTGTGAGGGCACAACGAGCATAGTTCTCATATATTTAAGTATTGGATACTTATGCAAGTGCGGTAGGAGGTTGTGTTTCACCGATGGTACGGGAAACAGCTTCGCTCTGGATAGACCCCACGGAATCCCATTGGCAGTATGACTATGTGTCTGTGGGAGTCTGCAATCAGGGTAGGTGTATTTAGTCTTAACCTGAGACTTGCAACCCTAATACATACGATAATCAATATACTTTAGTTGAGGTCGTCTAGGGCTTTAACCGGTTCTGTATACGCCGATACTGGGTATATTGGGAATCGTAGTGTGTTGGGTGTGATGTCAAGACGGAAGTATCTCTCCATTCATAGTGGAGATGATGGTCACGTAGGATACGAAACTCGTTCTCTTAAATGCTCTAGCTATCGGGATATTATGACTAGGTCATGTATATCCGATTATAGAGACTAGTTACCAGACATCTGATATGTGCTTCGTACGGGGCAGACACAATTCCAGCCCCAGGCCTTGCACGTGACTATCCGATACTGGACAGAAATACGTAATACTTCGGTATACTACGCTTGATATAGATCATATATTCCTGTAAGGATATTTCTGGAGAATTGGGCAGGCATGGCGCTTTGCTAGAACCCAACCTTGTCTTGTGAATCGTTAAAACGTAGTACGAGGTACTTACGTGTTCGGATAGTCCGACGACCGTATTTACTACCAACATATCCGGAGATCTCATGGGTCGCTCCCCGAGGATTCATCGATGACGTATAACTCGCACTTTAATTAATTTGGGATTAATTAGAAGAGATAGAAAATTAATCTTGGATTAATTCGATGAGAGAGAAAATTAATCTGTGATTAATTACGGAGATATTTTATCTGGAATAAAATATATTTTAAAGAGAGAGAATGATTAATTTGGAATTAATCGATAAAATAATATATTCGATATATTATACGAAATTAGATTTCGACGCGGAATTGAAATTGGATTTTAATTCGGGCAAACGAATTAATTTAGAATTAATTCATTAGCGACGTGAATAGTGATTTCGCTAGGCGTAATCATTTAATTACGATGCGACAGAAAATTTATTAATTTGGAATTAGCGAACCCGAGCCCGAGAGTGATTGCGAGCGCATTCGTATATCAAATTCGAGCGCGGCACGCGAGTCATATCAAGCGTCAAATCGCTAGTCGCATCAATTGTCAAATCACTTGTCACTTTGAGTGATGTGACATGACATGTTGTCACTTTATTAAAGTGACTTGATGTGAATAGTGAAAGGTGGTTGGGAAAAGTTAAATTGCTTTTCACTTTTAACTTTTGACTTTTTGAAATTTGAAAAAGGTAAATGGTTTATTAATTTTGGAAATAAATAAATCAAATACACATTTTTCATTTAACTCTCTCTCTCCTCAAAAATGTTTTCCTCTCCCTCTCTTTTCCCTCATTCCCCTTCACGGTTTGGAACCTTTTCTTCTCCCAAAATTGAAGGTTGGACCGAATCAATGAGAAGCAAGGAAGAAGATGTGGTGCTAGCACACACCTAGGGTTTATACAAAGGTGATAGGGTAGTGAATCTTTGAGCTTGGAATCTCAAAGCTTGGAGCTTTAATGGAGGTCTTCAATGGCCGAAAATTAGAGGATTTTCACAGCCCAAAATGTGCAGGCCAGCAGTTCCAAGGAGGCCAAAACCGAGCTCCAACAAGGAGGAAGAAGCCACTTGTTCTTACTAGCATCATAGGAATATGCGATCTATATTGAGAATCGTAGTGTATTGGGTGTGATGTCAAGATGGAAGTATCACTTCAGTCATATGAAGATGACGATCACGTAGGATACGAAACTAGTACTCTTATGTACTGCAGTCATCGGGATAATATGACTAGGTCATGCTTATCCGATTATAGAGACTAGTTACCAGAGATCCGATATATGTTTCATACGGGGCAGACATAATTCCAGCCCCAGGCCTAGGATATGACATCCGATGCTGGATCGCAATACGCAATACTATGTATACTATGCCTAACACAGATTACATATTCCTTAAAAGAATATTTCTGGAGAATTGGGTAGGCATGGTGCTTTGCTAGAAGCCAACCATGTCTTGTAAATCGATAAGAATGTGGTACTAGGTACGCACGTATTTGGATACTCCGATGACCGGATTTATTGCCAAAATATCCAGGGATCTCATGGGTCGCTTCCCAAAGATTCACCGATGACGTATGACTCTAACAGAATTAATATGGGATTAATTATGAGAGAGAGAAAATTAATCTAGGATTAATTACGGCAAAAATTTATCTGGGATAAAATTCAAATAGAAGAGAGAGAACGATTATTTTGGAATTAATCGATTAAAATAATATATTCGATATATTAAATGAAATTAGATTTCATAACGAAATTAAAATTGGATTTTAATTCGGGCGAACGAATTAATTTAGAATTAATTCGCGAGCGACTTTTATAGTAATTTTTCTAGGCATAATTATCTAATTAAATTTGATTTATTTACGTCGCAATGGAAAATTTGTTAATTCAGAATTAACGAACCTGAGCCCGGAATGTGTTTGCGGGCCCACTCGGATTTTAAATTTAAGTGGGGCCCATAACAAGTCACATCATTAGTCAAATACTTAGCTTTTTTTTATGGAAGTTAGTAGAGATATTTGAAGTTAACTTGTTAAACACATTACTTTGATTTATGATAGACTTTTACCAAACTTGGATTTGGTATATGTCTTTTAATTTTTTGAAAATTAAAACAAGTCAACACAACACATTTTCTCTATTTTTTCCCTTGCAAAAACCGTGACTCTCCCTCTCTTATTTTGCTTCTCACTTTGCCGAGAGTGATAAGAAGATTTGAGGAATTTTGTTGCAAAAATTCTCAAGTGCTAGCACACAAAGAATCATACAAAGGTGATAGGGAAACTACTCCCATGAGTTTGGAATTCAAGGATCAAGCTTGGAAGCTCAACATACATCAAAGGATCTTGGAGTAACAACATAAGGAACAAAATTTTTGAACTCTCCGCCAACATCCAAGCCGATCAAAGTGAGTATTTCCGCTACTTCTTTGCATATTCACACCGTTTTTATGCTTAATGATCTTGGTTATTGTTCTTAGAGAACCCAACAATGGTATCAGAGCGTAATTAAGCATAAAATTGAATTTAGGGTTAATCTTGATTTGGATATTTTTGATTTGAGCATGATTTGATCAAATTGTTTGTTTGAGTAGGCTTAGATAATGTTAACTTAGAGTTATACATGATCAATTTGATGAAAAATTAATTGGATTAATTTTCCTCAATTCATGTTGCTTGGCCGAATTCAATAGGAATCCTAAGATCTTGATGATTTTTGATTTTAAGCCATTGGATATGTTTAAAATGTTTGGATATATTGATTTTTGATTTAATTGGATTGAAATCAAAATCGGATATAAAAATCCCTTGAATTGCCGTGAGCTATTGAGAGCATGTTGGATTGATTTTGCTTCAATTTGTGTTTGACATAAGTTGATTAAATAAAGCATGATTAATTAGTGTAATTGGTGTTTTGGAAATATTAATTTAATTAATTAATTATGGCTATTACACTTTAATTAATTAAAATGTGAAATTTGGAATATTAGAATTTAATTAATTGGGCTTAAGTTGGAATTGGGCTAAAAATATTGTATTTGGGCTTAATGGGCTTGGTTGGGCCAAGCTTGGTTTATGATAATTGGTTGGATCCAATTGGGCCTAAAACCATTTCCATAAAGTCCAAATATGATAAATGGGCCTTTAAATAATTAATTGGGCATAATGGGCCAAAATTAATTTTGTGGCAAAGGGTGTTTCCTTATTGGGCTTTGGTTGCCAAAGTCCATGCCTTATGAATTAATTAAAAGCCCATTGGACTTTAATTAAATTGACATTGGATGTTAATTGGGCTTTGAGACCCATAAAGATTGGATTTGGAATCCAAGTCTAAAGGCTCATTAAAAATGTAATTATTTAATTTAGAATTAAATAAAGAATTAGTATTGAATACAAATTAAATTGGATTTAAAATTATAGTTCGATATAATTCAAGAATACATACTTTGAGTACTCATTCTTAAACGAGTTGGACTCGCGCAAATCAAATCGTTGTTTGAACATTGGATGATCACTTTATTCAAAGATTAATTAATTGGATTAGATTGATTGAATAACATGCTTTGTGTGAATACATGGATGTGATGTATGAATAATATATATCAGATAGATATTAGATGGGTGAGGGTAATTTTTGAAATTGTTGTAATAAATTTAGAATTTATTAAATTGGACCTGCGTGTCCAGCCTATTAACTCTTGACTCTTTGTATTTGTCTTCTCACCTATTCCACTCAATGTAAATGAGGTTTCTTTAGAAGTGTTATGTAATTGGGTAGAAGTAGAATAGTGCTAGCCGAGGAGAGGAATGGAATAGATTTGTTCTAGGAACAAAATGTTTAATATAACCATCTGCATATCATTATTAATTTATTTATCGCGCCTTATTATGCTTTTAGAATACATGCTTAAGGGTGTATGATGAGACTTAATCAAAGATAATTAATTGATTGCCAATTATGCGAAAAACCTCAACAAATATTAAGCGATTTCCTTCCATTGAATGATTCATTCTTAAGATCCAAGATTGGCACTGGTTTGTTGGCCAAAGTCAAGACCTTTGTCCATCGCGGATGTGTTTGAATCATAAAGGCTTTATTCCATATTTCATGTCTTGTCTAAGTTGTGATTTGTTGGCCAAAATCAAGATCACTTCTTGTCCATCGACATCGATTACGAAGCTTTCCAAAGTCCATGGGTCCCGCTTAACTGGAATCATTAAGCTTGTTGTGCCAAAGCCAAGGCTTATTTGATTCAGAGGAAAAAGGTTAGGGAATATATCAGATATATTGGCACATATTAGATATATGTTTCGGACTTGGATGTCCACCTGCTGGATCTAGGATTGGATTGATGATCCAATTGATCTTAGAGATCTACCTAGTTAAATATCATACAGCTTGTTGGCCAAAGTCAAGGTTGTGTATTATTTAACGGGATCCTAGGCCACTAGGAAACTAGATTTCTCGAGTACTCAACAGAGGGTTAGAGGCTCGCCGAAAAATAGTGGGAGACAAGTATTAAATTTGCAATTTCGTTTAGATACTTGCCAATACGCGCTCATTTCATTTTTCATCATTAATTATAAATATATTAGTTGGACTAATATTTAATTGTTGTTTTAAATTAAACGGTTGGACTGTATTCAAACTACTTCATTTATAATTGAGTATATAATTGGATTATAGTAATCAATATATTTGAATTTAACAAATCAAATTATAGTTGATTATATAGTTAGACTATATTAATCATTATATTCAATAGTACCCGAAATCGTTGATTGGATAGTTGGACTATTGAAATCAAGATAACTGAAAAACTAGCGTTTAAAACATAAATCCTGGGTGAAAATGTCTTTAAACGGCTCCAATTTTCAGATTGGGAATAAAACCTCAGGATAGTCCTGGGAACTAAGAAGTTACTATATTTGATAGAGCAACCTCTTGGGCCTAAGGCCGGATTTGAGCAAATAGTAGAGCATGAGCTTTAGAAGACTCATGGTGATGATAACTTTAGTACTCAATCCCTTATGCCTGATGCAATGACACTTTAATTTTGTCATCAAAACTAAGGATTGGATCATTATACCATGATGTTGAAATTAAAGATCTTCATAGATCTATTTTTAGATCTTAGAAGTACAAATTACAAAAGAAGCTCTTTCGCTCATAAATGTCAAAGAGTACATCTGTCGAGCACTAGGTGTCGCAGATGATTGCTGACATCGATTAGCTAGGTTAGCTGGGCATTACCTACGTGGTCGAGACTACCAAAGATTTTATCTTATAGTCTCTACCCGAAAGCTGGGGCAGGTTCATTATGAACCAAGAGAAAACTCTTGGAGAGTTGAAGGCTATGCTTAAGGAGGTAGAGCTATAGCTTCTAAAAGGGGCAAAGGCAAAATCATCACAGTCTTCTGGGAAGACAAAAGAACATATCCCAAGATGTCTGCCTAAAATATGGCAAACGGGGTCACTGAATCGTGACTGCTGTATGGACAAGGCAGACATGAAGGAAGTGAAGGCAGTGCAAGGCTCCGGCTTCAAGCATGTTTGTCATAAACATGTTCACTACTGGTTTCAAAATTGGATTTTTGATACTAAGTATTGTACATAAATATGTACTGATGTGCATAATCTACTGATTAGCAGGAGACTGACTTCACTTGAGATCTACCTGCGAGTCGAAAATGGGACGAGAGTCACTGTTTTAACCGTAGAATCCTAAGTTTAGGAACTACCCTTTGAGTATGTACTTAAATTAGGAAACTGTTATAATGTACCTAGTTTGACTAGAAACATTATCTATATATCTAAGTTTAACATGTTGCGGGTATACCTTTATATTCTAGAACACTAAGTGTTTTATTTTATAAAGATGATATTGAGATAAGCACATTAGATGTGAATAACAGTATTTATATTTAGAATATAAATGAATCTCATATGTATGACATGACAAACAAATAACTCAAACTGAATTAATCAGATGAGACTTATTTGTGGCATTGTTGTCTGGGAAAAACTAACAAGACTCGTACATCCACACTTTCGAAGAGTGGGTACTAGTACAGATTTGATTCTAATCAAATAATGTCTACGAATCTAGTTTATTAGGTAAAATGCCTAAGACACCTTTTACTTGGTAAAAGTGCAAGTGCCACCGATCTGTTAACCCTCGTTCATAATGACGTAAGTGGGCCCATGTCTAGCTAGGCTAGAGGTGGATATGAATACTTCGTAACCTTTACAGATGTGGCATCGTGTTATGGTTATATGTTTCTTGTTAAACATAAATCGGAAACTTTTGATAAATTCAAAGATTTTCGACACGAAGTAGACTGACAAACCGGCTAAAGTATTAAACTGTCACGGTGAGACCGTGGTAGAAAATACTTAAGCAATAAGTTTCTCGACTATTTGAAAGAGTATAGTATTCTTTCATAGTGGACTCCTATCGGAACACCTCAATTTATCGGTGTGTCCGAACTGAGAAACCGAACATCGTTGGACATGGTAAGGTTAATGATAAGTCGCTCTGAGCTACCATTTTCCTTCTAAGGATACACATTAAATAGTACAATACTTATTTTGAAAAAGGTTCCATAAAAATCTGTTAGACAGGCTTCATATTAGATATGAACATGAAAGAAACTGGGTTTTCTCATTCCTGAAGATTTGGGAATGCTAGGCATATGTTTGGATGATACCAAACTAAAACCCAAATCGGATAAGTGCCTAATTTGTGGGTTATCCTAGGGAAACCAAAGTATAGTACTTATACAACTCACAAGAGAACAATGTAATTGTTGCTCTCCATACGGTTTTACTAAAAGGAATACCTATATGCAGTGGTAAGTGGGAGGAAAGTAAAACTCGATGAAAATTAGAGTAATACCGTTTCAGGCACCGATTCCTTAATGGAACTCAAACAGCTCATCAGGGATGAAACTGTACCAATAATCTTCGAATACACAAGAACCGCGTAAGTCAGAGAGAGTCAGAAAACAACCTGGGAGGTATGGGTTTATGATCTCACCTCATATAAATGGCAATCTTATTGAGTAAGATAAACCGACTACGTATGAGAAAGTGATACAAGGTATCGACTCCTTTTATGGAAAAGTGCCATGAAGTCCGAAATGGATTCCATGTATACCAAACAAGTTAGGACACTGGTTGATGTACCGAAAGGCATTGTGCCTATTGGTACTATATGAGTCTTCAAGGAAGACGAACATAGATGGCAACATACAAACGTACAAAGCAATGCTTGTAGCGAAAAGGTATCGTTATCAACATTGTGTCGATTACGACGAAACCTTTTACTCGTTGCCATGATTAAATCCATTTTGATAATGCTTGCTAATGCTGCATGTTTCATTTATAAAATGTGGCAGCTGAACGTCAAAATCGCTTTCCTTAAACAGAAATATTTTGGAGGATGTTTACAAAATCCTGACGGTTTTATCGTACCAAAACATGCAAACAAGGTTTGCAAGTTAATTCGATCCATTTATGGATTGAAGCAAGCATTGCGTTCTTTGAACCGGTGTTTTGATGTAATCATAATGGTATATGATTTAATTCAAAACAAAGATGATTCTTGTGTATATAAGAAGGTTAGTGGGAGCGCACTAACAGTGATTGTCCTATATAATGATGACATGTCATTTCTTGGAAATGACATTCCCATAATACAATGGGTGAAAGTTTGGCTTTCATGAAAAATTCTCCGTAGAATACTTGGGAGAGACAACCTTTATTTTAGGAATAAGGATCTATTGGGATAGATCTAAAAGTTGTTGGCACTCTCTGAGAACTCGTACATTGAAATATATGTACGTGACCTGGTGTCTCATATGCTTTGAGCATATGGAGTCACAATCAGGCCAATCCAAGTGATGGTCACTGGATTGATGTTAAGAACATCTTTAAGTATCTTAGACGAACTAATGATGCTTTCTTAAGCTATGGAGAATGAGAACTTGAAGTGACTGGGTTCACCATTGTAAGTTTCAAACTGACAAAGACGACTTTAGGTCACAATATGGGTACTATATAGTTTGAATAATGGAACAGTGAGCTTTCATGAAAAATTCTCCGTAGACTACTTGGGAGAGACAACCTTTATTCTAGGAATAAGGATCTATTGGGATAGATCTAAAAGTTGTTGGCACTCTCCGAGAACTCGTACATTGAAATATATGTACGTGACCTGGTGTCTCGTATGCTTTGAGCATATGGAGTCACAATCAGGCCAATCCAAGTGATGGTCACTGGATTGATGTTAAGAACATCTTTAAGTATCTTAGACGAACTAATGATGCTTTCTTAAGCTATGGAGAATGAGAACTTGAAGTGACTGGGTTCACCATTGTAAGTTTCAAATTGACAAAGACGACTTTAGGTCACAATATGGGTACTATATAGTTTCAATAACAGAACAGTGAGCTGGAAATCTTCCAAGCAAGATATTGTTGCCGAATAAACAACACAAGCGGAATATTGCTGCAGCTGAGGCAGCAAAAGAAGCATTTTGGATCTATATAATCCTAATTAGATTAGGTATAGTTCTGTTAGCGGATGAGCTAGGCTACAACACAGGCTAAAGAATTAATGGTCTCATCAATAATCCAAATATGTACTTCAGTTATTTCATCTAATTCGTCGGATCATACATCGTGACGATGTGATGATCGAATAAATCACATCAGATGATAACCTTGCTAATCTGCTGACAAAAGCAGTTTCTCAGCAGAAGTTTGAGCGACCCGTATATAGTTTAGCTGTACGACACTTGAGTGATTGGCTATCGGCAAAGTGGGAGATTGTTGGACAATTATGACCTATTGCATCACTATTTGTACAAAACATGGTGTTGTTGTACAAATTAACTATGTGATAAAGGAAATTGCTCTTTTATCATTTGTAATTGGAATACCCGGATATATAAATGATAAAAGTCCATATGATTAGTTCCGGATTAATAAGATATAAGACAATATTAATCCACTAAGGTTTAATCATTAAAATATTCCTAATCGTAGTATTATCGAGATTAGACATCGATAATACGGAATAGACTAGGTGCGCATTGTGGGAGAATAACGGTATAGTTCTCATATATTTAAGTATTGGATACTTATGCAAGTGTGATAGGAGGTTGTGTTTAACGATGGTACGGGAACAACTTCGCTCTGGATAGACCCCTCGGAATCCCATTGGTAGTATGACTATGTGTCTATGGGAGTCTGAATCAGGGTAGGTGTATTTGGTCTTAACCTGAGACTTGCATCGCTAAACTTGCGACAATCAATATACTTTGGTTTTGGTCGTCCGGGGTTTTAACAGGTTCCGTGTATGCCTTTTCTGGGTATATTGAGAATCGTAGTGTATTGGGTGTGATGTCAAGATGGAAGTATCACTTCAGTCATATGAAGATGATGATCACGTAGGATACGAAACTAGTGATCTTATGTACTACAGTCATCGGGATAATATGACTAGGTCATGCTTATCCAATTATAGAGACTAGTTACCATACATCCGATATATGCTTCGTACGAGGTAGACACAATTCCAGCCCCAGGCCTAGCATGTGACATCCGATACTGGATCGCAATACGCAATACTATGTATAATATGCCTGACATAGATTACATATTCCTTAAAAGAATATTTCTGGAGAATTGGGTAGGCATGGTGCTTTGCTAGAAGCCAACCATGTCTTGTAAATCGGTAAGAACGTGGTACTTGGTACGCACGTATTCGGATACTCCGATGACCGGATTTACTACCAAAATATCCAGGGATCTCATGGGTCGCTTCTTGAAGATTCACTGATGACGTATGACTCGAACAAAATTAATCTGAGATTAATTATAAGAGATAGAAAATTAATCTAGGATTAATTACGGTAAAAATTTATCTGGGATAAAATTCAAATAGAGAGAGAGAATAATTAATTTGGAATTAATCGATTAAAATAATATATTCGATATATTAAATGAAATTAGATTTCATAACGGAATTAAAATTGGATTTTAATTCGGGCGAACGAATTAATTTAGAATTAATTCGCGAGCGACTTTAATAGTAATTTTCCTAGGCATAATTATTTAATTAAATTTGATTTAATTACGTCGTAACGGAAAATTCGTTAATTCGGAATTAACAAACCCGAGCCCATAATGTGTTTGCGGGCCCACTCGAATTTTGAATTAAAGTGGGGCCCACAAGTCACATCAACTAGTCAACTTTGTTACTTTATGGTGATAGAAGTTAGTGGTTGCTTATTTTACACTCTTTGTCATTTTGGAATGACTTTTACCAACTTTAGATTTTGGTAATTGATAATTGTTTTTGGAAATCAATTACAAATTACAAAAAAATAAGAAAAATCGCTCTCTCTCTCTCCTCTCCATGCCTTGGGCGTGAACTTCATCATCTTCCTCTTTTCTCTTGGCTTGGCCAAGAGTCACACAAAGACAAGGGGAAATTTTGTTGCAAAAATTCTCCATTGCTAGCACATCAAATGAGTCATACAAAGTTGTTAGGGACACTAATCCATGAGTTTGGAATTCAAGGACAAGCTTGGAAGCTCAACATACATTAAGAGGAGCTTGGAGCAACTACCATGGAAGAAAAGTTTTGAACTCTCCACCTACATCCATTCCGATCATTGTAAGTATTTCCGCTACTTCTTTACGTATTCATATTATTTCATGCTTGATGATCTTGGTTATAGTTCTTAGAGAACCCAACAATGGTATCAGAGCCATAAATTGAGCATGAAATGAATTAGGGTTCATAGACTTTAATTTGGGGCTTTTATGATTTATGTATGATTTCTTCAAATTGAAGTTTTGGTTGAGCTTGGATGATGTTTAATTTAATTTATACATCTTAGGAATTGAGAAAATTGAATTTGATAATTTTTCCATAATTCCTTACGGGCAGACACAATTCCAGCCCCAGGCCTAGCATGTGACATCCGATACTGGATCGCAATACGCAATACTACGTATACTACGCCTGACATAGATTATATATTCCTTAAAAGAATATTTCTGGAGAATTGGGTAGGCACGGTGCTTTGCTAGAAGTCAACCATGTCTTGTAAATCAGTAAGAACGTGGTACCGGGCACGCACGTGTTCGGATATTCCGACAACCAGATTTATTGCCAACATATCCAGGGATCTCATGGGTCGCTTCCCGAAGATTCACCGATGACGTATGGCTCGAACATAATTAATTTGGGATTAATTGGAAGAGAGAGAATAATTAATCTAGGATTAATTAAAGAGAATTCTATCTGGGATAAAATTCAATTAATAGAGAGAGATCGATTAATTTGGAATTAATTGATAAAATAATATATTCGATATATTAAATGAAATTAGATTTCATAACGGAATTAAAATTGGATTATAATTCGGGCGAACGAATTAATTTAGAATTAACTCGCGAGTGACTTTAATAGGAATTTTGCTAGGTATTATTATTTAATTAAATTTGATTTAATTACGTCGTAATGGAAAATTCGTTAATTCGGAATTAATGAACCCGAGCCCGAAATGTGTTTGCGGACCCACTCGGATTTTGAATTAAAGTGGGGCCCACAAGTCACATCAACTAGTCAACTTTGTTACTTTATGGTGATAGAAGTTGGTGGTTGCTTATTTTACACTCTTTGTCATTTTGGAATGACTTTTACCAACTTTATATTTTGGTAATTGATAATTGTTTTTGGAAATCAATTACATATTACACAAAAATAAGAAAAATCACTCTCTCTCCTCTCCATGCCTTTGGCGTGAACTTCATTATCTTCCTCTTTTCTATTGGCTTGGCCGAGAGTCACACAAAGACAAGGGGAAATTTTGTTGCAAAAATTCTCCCTTGCTAGCACAACAAATGAGTCATACAAAGGTGTTAGGGACACTAATCCATGAGTTTGGAATTCAAGGAAAAACTCTGAAGCTTAACATACATCAAGAGGAGCTTGGAGCAACTTCCATGGAAGAAAAGTTTTGAACTCTCTACCTACATCCATTCCGATCATTGTAAGTATTTCCGCTACTTCTTTGCGTATTCACATTATTTCATGCTTGATGATCTTGGTTATAGTTCTTAGAGAACCCAACATCTAGTTATATTTTTCAGTTCATATTAAGAATTAAGGTTTTCAAGTCAAGTTAGAGTTTTCAATTTTATGAAGAAATCAAGTCACGGCCATGGTCATGACATGTTTTTTATTTTTATGTTACAATCTTATTATTATGTTTTAGTATTTAGTCAGGTTATAGGTTCTCAGATCATGATAAGTTTCATGTAACATGGATGAATTATGTCACATTTCTATAGACATTGTATTTTCATGGCCCATTGATGAGTCTCATGTTGGGGCATTGTATGAGAGTTTTGGAAGATTGTAAGGTTTATATGCTAGAGAGAAACCATCTACATCCAGATGAGCATAAGCTCTAAGTCCGGCCGGACATAAAAATCACCTTCGACCTGATACACCTCTACATCAAGTTGGGCATGTGTTGCATTTTCAATTTTACATAAGAACTCAATCTCTTTCCTTCTTAGCCATTTTTCATAAATCCAAATTCTTTCCTACTTAAACACTTCCCCCAACTATTTTTTCCATATTACTACCTTCCTTAATTATCAATATGCCTTTTAAAAGAGATTATTTTCATCCTAAAGTAAGAAACCTTCTCTATAAAAGGCAAGCTTTACAAAAACCAAGAGGACCCTTTGGCTAGATTCGAATTCTAAAGTTTTTTAACTGATCTTTTCCCCCCAAAAAAATAGTGAAGCACACTTACCCAACAGTAAAACAAAGAGCCAAAAAACCTCTTGAATCTCTCTAGTAGATAAAGTCAACAATCAACCAAGACTGTCAAACATGTTCTCGGAGCCGAGATACACCTAAAGTAAGACTTGAGGGCCCTTATCACTTAATTATGCATTTACTATTTTGGCACAGTATCTCCAGTCATACGTACTATATATCTGGCCGAACATACACTAGTCATAAATTAACTCTGGTCGTACATAGGCTACAGCTGGTAGCATATTTTCCTATGGTATATCGGATGAAAACTCAGAAATAATTATGTATCTGAATCTAAATGGACAATAGTGCGGTATGTACTTGGGATACACCTCCACGTACCAATGAAATAATGATTGTCGATTTTGTTTGTTCTTGGGCATGCTTTTTTTTTTACTGTTTTCATATATTTAACATGAATCTCCTCCTGTTTATTTAGTATTTATCTCACTAGACTATTTTTTAAAACTTTTTCTTATTATTGAGTGAGTTTTATGATTCTTCATTACACTGCACATTCACTCATACTTCCAGTAAGTCCGGTCGGACATGCATCTAAAAAGGCACATCCGCCAGCCATAATTAATATTGTTGTTTCTTTTATTGTTGTAATACTAGTCTTTGGAAATTTTGTTTTTCTTTCAAGTAATGTTTGTGTTTTTTGCATGATATTTGTATTATAAGGAATGTTGATATCTCTTTTCAAAACTAGATATTATACTGACATCAGTAAGGGAAAATTCTGAACCCAAATGGGTGTAAGGTCGACCATGCGATGGGTGTAGTGTGGCCTTAAATCATTCCCAGTGTCTTACACTGGGTGGCAACTCTTTTATTCTCCGATTAGTCCCATGTGAGCTAATTATGATCTCTACGAGCTAAACAGTATTGTGGTCACCGACGTCATAGGCAAAGCGGGAAATCATGCTTCACTCCTACAAATGGCGACTCCACTTGGGACAGAGGATAGGCCTCAAAAAAAATACCTTGTAGTATCTACTGGGAGATTGAGGTTATTCACGTCTTCATTCTTTGACTATGATGGCGTGGCTGTTGGTTTCTAATTAGGTTCCAAGAATCATCAAATCAAGCACAAAAATGGATGAATACACAAAGGAGAATGGCGGAAACATACTCACAATGAACGAATCTTGCGACGCGATGAAAAACACTTCATCTTCCTTCATGGTAAAGCTCGGCAGAGAGCTTATTGGGCAGTGGGCTGCTCGGTTTCACTGCTTGTTGTACCTTCAGGATTCGGCCATGGATGACATCCATGGAAGCTCCAAGATTCAAAAATGATTTCCAAGCTCATGTGTTCACTGCCATATCACCTTTGTATAACTCATGGTGTGCTAACACTTTATCTTCTTCCTTGTTTCTCATCTTCATTCGGTCAAACCAGAAAAATGGGAAGAAGGAAATCGGCTCCAAGCCGTGAAAGAGAAGTGGAGGGAAAAAGAAGGGTTTCCAAGAAAGCGTAAAAGTGGAGAGAGAGAGAAAAAGAAAAAAAATGTAAATGGGTTTTTATAATTTCCAAAATTAATAAAGCATTTACCATTTTTCAATTTCAAAAAACAAAAGTCAAAAAGCAAAAGCAATTAATGCTTTTCAACTACCACATCAATCACTCAATCAATCAATCAAATTGTCAAATCACTCAAAGTGACATGTGATTTGACGCTTGATATGATTTACGATTTGACGCTCGATTTGACTTGCTTGCCGCACTCGAATTCGAAATGCGAATGCGCTCACAAATAATCCCGGACTCGGGTTCGCTAATTCCAAATTAACGAATTTTCCGTTGTGACGCAATTAAATGATTACGCCTAGCGAAATCAGTATTCACATCGCTAATGAATTAATTCTAAATTAATTCGTTCACCCGAATTAAAATATAATTTTAATTCCGCGTCGAAATCCAATTTCGTATAATATATAAAATATATTATTTTATCAATTAATTCCAAATTAATCGTTCTCTCTCTTTAATTAATATTTTATCTCAGATAAAATATCTCCGTAATTAATCCCAGATTAATTTTCTCTCTCATCATATTAATCCCAGATTAATTAAAGTGCGAGTCATACATCATCGATGAATCTTCGGGAAGTGACCCATGAGATCCCCGGATATGTTGGGAGTAAATACGGTCGTCGGAATATCCGAACACGGAAGTACCTAGTACTACGTTTGTACCGATTTACAAGACAAGGTTGGCTTCTAGCAAAGTGTCATGCCTACCCAATTCTCCAGAAATATCCTTATAGGAATATGCGATCTATATCAAGCGTAGTATACGGTAGTATTGCGTATTTCGATCCAGCATCGGATGATCACGTGCTAGGCCTGGGGCTGGAATTGTGTCTGCCTCGTACGAAGCACATATCAGATGTCTGGCAACTAGTCTCTATAATCGGATAAACATGACCTAGTCATAATATCCCGATAGCTCGAGAATTTAAGAGAACGAGTTCTGTATCCTACATGACCATCATCTCCATATGACTGGAGTGACACTTCTGTCTTAACATCACACCCAACACACTACGATTCTCAATATACCCAGTATTGGCGTACACAGAACCTGTTAAAGCCCTAGACGACCTCAACCAAAGTATATTGATTGTCGCAAGTATTAGCGGTGCAAGTCTCAGGTTAAGACCAAATACACCTACCCTGACTTTGGACTTCCATGGACAAATAGTCATACTACCAATGGAATTCCGAGGGGGTCTATCTAGAGCGAAGCTGTTTCCTGTACCATCGGTAAAACACAATCTCCTATTACACTTGCGTGAGTATCATATACCCAAATATATTAGAACTATGTCGTTGTGCCCTCACAACATGCACAAGTGTAATACTAGTCTTTTACGTATTTATCGATGTCCAATCTCGATAATACTCTGACTAGGGATATTTAATGATTTATCCTTCGTGGATTGATACTGTCTCATATCATTCTCAATCCAGGAAATCATAAGGACCTCCTATCATTTATATATCTAGGTGATCTAATCACAAATGATAAGAGTGCAATCTCTTTTGTCACATAGTTAATTTGTACAAAAACACCATGATCTGTACAAAATAGTGACGCTATGGGTCATAATTGTCCAACAATCTCCCACTTGGCCTATAGCCAGTCACTCGAGTGTCTGACACCCGAACTATGTACGGTTGGCTCAAACTGCTGAGAAAGGCTTTCATCAACGGATTTGCATGATTATCATCTGATGCGATTTATTCGATCATCACATCGCCACGATGTATGATCCGAACGAATCAGATGAACAGTCGAAGTATTTATCTGGATCGGTTATGAGACCATTAATTCTTTAGTATATGGTGTAGCTTAGCTCAGCTGCTAAAAGAACTATATCTATTCTAATTAGATATATATCGACCTCAGAAGGCTTCTATTGCTGCCTCAGCTCAGAAATAACACGCATTTATTGTTTATACGGTAACAACTGTACCGTTATTCAAACTTTTATAGTACCATTGTTACGAATTATAGTCGTTATCATGAAAGCCAAGCTTTCACCGATTATATTATGGGAATATCATTTCCAAGAAATGACATATCATCATTACTCAGGACATTCACTGTCAGTGCGCTCCCACTAACTTCCTTATATACACAAGAATTATTTTTGTTTTGAATCAAATCATAGAATATTATGATTACATCAAAACGATAATTCCAAGAACCTAATGCTTGCTTCAATCCATTTATGGATCGAATAACCTGCAAACCTAGTTTGCTTGTTATGGTTCGAAAAAACCGTCAAGATGTTGTAAACATCCTCCGAAAGCTTTCCGTTAAGGAAAGCAGTTTTGGTATTCAGCTGCCTCATTTCATGAATGAATCATACAGCATTAGCAAGAATTATCCAAACGAATTTACCGTGGCAACAGGTAAAAGGTTTCGTCGTAATCAACACAATGTTGATAACTCTACCTTTCCACTAAAAGCCTAGCTTTATACGTTGGTATGTTACCATCCATGTATGTCTTCCTTGAAGACTTATAACGTACCAATATGCACAATGTCTTGCGGTACTGTTGGATAATATGACCCATAGCGTCACTATTTGCACAGATCATTGTGTTGTTGTAGCAAATTAACTATGTAATAAGGAAATTGCACTCTCATCATTTGTGATTAGATCACCATAGATATATAAATGAAGAGAGGTCCCTATGATTAGTTCCTGGATTGAGATGATATGAGACAGTATCAGTCCACGAAGGATTAATCATTAAATATCCCTAGCCGTAGTATTATCGAGACTGGACATCGATAATGCGGAATAGGCTAGTATTGCACTTGTGTGCATTGTGAGGGCACAACGGCATAGTTCTCATATATATAAGTGTTGGATACTTATGCAAGTGCGATAGGAGGTCGTGTTTCACCGATGGTACGGGAAACAGCTTCGCTCTGGATAGACCCCTCGGAATCCCATTGGTATTATGAATATGTGTCTATGGGAGGCCGAAATCAAGGTAGGTGTGTATAGTCTTAACCTGAGACTTACATCGCTAATGCTTACGACAATCGATATACTTTAGTTGAGGTCGTCTAGGACTGTAACTATTTCTGTGTACGCCAATACCGGGTATATTGAGAATCGTAGTGTATTGGATGTGATGTCAAGACGGAAGTATCACTCCAGTCATAGTGGAGATGATGTCACGCAGGATACGGTATTAGTGCTCTTAAGAGATGCGCATCCAATCGTGATATTATGACCAGGTCATGAATATCCGATTATAGAGACTAGTTACCAGACATCCGATATGTGTTTCGGACGGGGCAGACACTTATCCAGCCCCAGCCCTAGCACGTGATTATCCGATACTGGGCCGATATGCACAATACATTAGTATACTACGCTTGATACAGATCTTAATATTCTTAAATGGATATGTCCGGAGAATTGGGTAGACTTGGTGCTTTGCTAGGAGTCGACCTTGTCTCGTAAATCGGTAGAACGTAGTACTTGGTACGTACGTGATTCGGATACTCCGACGACCGTATTTACTGCCAGATTATCCGGGGATCTCATGGGTCGCTTCCCGATAATCCACCGATGACGCACAACTCGCACTCTTGAATAATCTGGGATTATAATAGAAGAGAGAGAAAATTAATCTAGGATTAATAACGGAGATATTTTATCCGGGATAAAATGTCGTCTAAAGAGAGAGAACGATTAATTTGGAATTGATCGATAAATTAATATATTCGATATATTAAACGAAATTAGATTTCGACGCGGAATTAAAATTAGATTTTAATTCGGGCAAACGAGTTAATTTAGAATTAATTCGTTAGCGACGTAAATAATAATTTCGCTAGGCGCAATTATTTATTTAAATTCGATTTAATTAACGTCGCGACGTAAGCTCGGTATTTCGGAAATATCGAACCCGAACGCGTGAGTGTACGTGGGCCCACTTTCATTTGGAAACGTGTGGGGCCCACATGACACATGTCATATTATGCATTATTTAATTCTAATGCATTGCATGTAGATAGTGTACATTGCACTCAATGTCATTGCATGGAAATTGAGTGTTTGACACTCTAAGCCATTGCATGTTTTGTGTCATAAATTTATTATTTATTTAATAAATATTATGGCATAAATATAAATTGTTTTTTGGTAAATCATTTTAACTCAACACAATTTTATCTCTCTCAAAATGCTCTCTTCTCTCACGCCCAAATGAAGGAATTGTTCACTGGTTTGGAACCAGAAATGGCGTGAACAAAGGGAAGCCAAGAGTGGTTTCTCATGGTGAGAAATCAAGTGCTAGCACACTTTCAAGTCTTGCGAAGGTGGTAGGGAGGTTCGACCATGAGGCGGGACTCATCCGATGGAGTTTGGAGCTTCGTTTTGAGACCCGAAACTGCCAAGACAGTGAGCATGGACTGGTTGCAGTGGCGTGAGCAAGGCAGTACGTTTTTGGCCTTGATTCGTCTTCAAATCGACATAACCGATCAATGTGAGTATTCCGCTACCTCCGTTGATGTATTCATGCATGTTTTCATGTCTTGTTTGATCTTGGGACCTAGATTTTTACCAACAGGTACATCAACTAGTGTCTAAACATAGTTGGTATACATGGAATCCATTTTGGATTTATGACACTTTGTCATGATAGGGAGTCGATACCTTGTATCACTTCCTCATACGTAGTCAGTTGGTATACCTCAATAAGATAGATATCTTTATGAGGTGAGATCAGAAACCCATATCCCAGGTTGTTTTCTGACTCTCTCTGACTACGCGGTTCTTGTGTATTCGAAGATTAATGGTTTAGTTTCATCCTTGATGAACTATTTATGTTCTATTAGGATTCGATGCCTCAAATAGTATTACTCCGATTTTCATCGAGTTTTACTATCCTCCCACTTACCATTGCATATCGGTATTCCTTCTCAGGAAAACCGCATGGTGAGCAACAATCTAATTGTTCTCTTGTGAGTTGTATAAGTACAATACTTATGGTATCCATAGGATAACCTACAATTGGCACTTATCCTATTTGGGTTTTAGTTTGGTATCATCTAAACATATGTCTGGCATACCCAAATATTCAGGAATGTGAAACCCGGTTTCTTCCCCGTTCATATCTAATATGAATTCTGTCTAATAGATTATTATGGAACCTTATTCAAAATAAGTTCTTGCACTGTTTAGCGTATCCGTTGAAGGAAATAGTAGCTCAGAGCGACTCATGATTAACCTTATCATGTCCAACAAAATTTGGTTTATCCTGTCGGACACACCGTCATATTGACGTGTTCCGGGAGGAGTCCTCATTTGAAAGAGTATTATACTCTTTGAAGTATATTAGAAACTCTATTGCTTAAGTATTTTCCATTACGGTCTTACCGTGACGGTTTAATACTTTAGCCGATCTGTATATCTATTTCGTGTCGAAACTGTAAAAGTTTCCGATTTATGTTCTTCAAAAGAAACACATAACACAATGCGATGCCACATCCGTAAAGGTCATGAAATATTCATATCCATATCTAGCCTAGCTAGACATGGGCTCACTTGCTTCACTATGAACTAGGGCTTACAGGTCGGTGGCATTCACACTTTTACCAAGTAAAAGTGTTTTAGGCACTTTGCCCAATAAACTAGATTCGTAGACTTTATTTGAATAGAATCAAATTAGTCCTAGTACCCACTCTTCGAAAGTGTGGATATAAGATTCTTGCTTAATAGTGTCCTTGACAACTATGCCACAATTAATTTCTTCTGATCAAATCAGTTCGAGCTATTTGTTTGTCATGTTATACGTGTGAGATTTATTTATATTCTAAATATAAATTCTGTTGTTCACATCTAATGTGTTTATCTCAATATCATCTTTATCTAATAAAACACTTTAATGTTATAAAATATAAAGGTACACCCGCAACGGGTTAAACACTAATATAAAGATAATGTTCCTAGTCAAACTAGTTACATTATAACAGTTTCCTAATTTACGTACATACCCTAAGGTAGTTCCTAAATTCATGTATCTACGGTTAAAACAGCGACTTTCGTCCCGTTTCCAGTTCGCAGATAAATCTCTATTGAAGTCAGTATCCTGTTCAAAACAGATTCTGAACATCAATACATATATTTTATGTACCACACTAAGTATTTAAAATCCAATTTCAATACTAGTTGTGAACATAATTATGACAATCATATTTTAAGTAAGAGCCTTGCTCGTTCTTCAATTCCTTCATGTCTGCTTTGTCCAAACGGCAGTCACGCTTCCGCGATCCCGTTTGCCACATTTAGGAAGACATTCTGGATATGTCCTTTATCTTCCCAGAAGATTATAATGATTTTGCCCTTTCCCTTTTCCACACTCCAGAAGCCTTTGGTCAAGCCTCGGGTTTCTAGAATATCGAAGTAAGGTGTGCCTTGCGCTACTTGTCTTATTGCAAACTTTGACTTTATCTCCTTGAGATTAGTCATTAATTCTCCAAGAATTATTTATTGCAATTTTAGTATTTCGAAGATCTAAAATAGATCCATGAAAATCCTTCAATTTCATTATCATACTTTAAGGATCTAATCCTTAGTTCTGATTCAGAAATTAAGGAGTCTACCGCGACAAGCTTAATGAATTAAGCGTTAAAGTTGTCATCACATGAATATTCCAAATATCATGCTCTATTGTTTGCTTAACTCCGGGCTTAGCCCTAATACGTTATTTTATCAAATAAAGTAACTTATTAGTTTGCATGACCATCTTGAAACTTTATTCCCAATTTGAAAATTATAGTCGCTTAAATACATTTTCACCCAGGATTATGTTTTAAACACTAATATTCATTTATCTTGATTCTAATAGTCCAACTATTTAATCAACGATTTGTTGTACTATATATTATAATGATTATTATAGTCCAACTATACAATCAAATATAATTTAAATTAATTAACCTCAATTACATTGACTACTATAATCCAATTATAAAATCAACTGTAAATTGAAATTAATTAATTCAAATATATTGATTACTATAATCCAATTATATAATCAACTATAATACAGTCCAACTGCTTATTAAAACAACAATTTAAATATTAGTCCAACTAATATATTAATTTATATCGACGAAATAATTTTTGATTGAGCGCGTATGGCAAGTTACTAAACGAATATTGCAAATTCAATATTTGCCTCCCACTATTTTTCGGCGAGCCTCTAACCCTCTGTCGAGTACTCGGGAAACCGTGTTTCCTAGTGGGCTAGGATCCCGTTAAATATCACACAATCTTGACTTTGGCCAACAAATTGTGTGATAATTAACTAGGTAGATCTCTAAGATCGATTGGATCCAATCCAATTCCTAAATCCGGTAGGGGGACATCCAAGTCCGAAACATATATCTTATATATGCCAATACATCCAATGTATTACCTAACATTTTTCCTCTGAATCAACTAAGCCTTGGCTTTGGCACAACAAACTTTGTGATCCCAGTCAAGCGCGACCCATTGACCATGGAAAGCTTTGTAATCAATGTCGATGGACAAGAAGTGGTCTTGACTTTGGCCAAAAAACCACAACTTGGACAAGACACTGATATGGACCAAAGCCTTAGTGATTCAAACACATCTTCGACAGACAAAGGCCTTGACTTTGGCCAACAAACCAATGCTGTCTAGGATCTTGAGTGAGAATCACTCAATGGAAGGAAAGACGCTTAATATTGAGCGAGGGTTTTTCGCGTGCAAATTGGCAACCAATTTATTATCTTTGTTAAGGTCTCATCATCATACACCCTTAAACATGCATTCTAAATACATAATAAAGCGTATATGATATAAAATAATAATGATATGTGGATGGATACTTTACATTGATCCTAGATCAAATCTCTCATTTTCTCTCTCCTGTTAGCACATGTATTTACTTCTACCTGTTACACTATACTTCTAAAGAAACCTCATTTACATTGAGGGGAATAGGTGAGAAGAGAATACAAAGAGTCATAAGAGATAAGGCTGGACTCGCAGGTCCAATTAATAAATCAAATTTATTATAATTTCCAAAATTGCCCCACCCATCTAATATACATCCGATATACATTATTCATGCATCGCAACCATGTATTCACACAAGCATGTTATCAATCAATCTAATTAAATTAATTAATCTGATAATTAGTGATCATCCAATGTTCAAACAACGATTTGATTTTGTTCGAGTCAAACTCGTTTTTGCGAATAAGTACTCAAAGTACGAATTCTTGAATTAAATTAAACTACAAAATTAAATCCAATTCAATTTGTATTTAATACTAATTCACTATTTAATTCCAAATTAAATATTACACTTTATTAACGAACCTTTACGACTTAAATTCCAAATTCACTCGTTACGGGTCTCAAAGCCCGATTAACATCTAATGTTTATTTAATTAAAGTCCAATGGGCTTTTAATTAATTTCTTAAGGCGTGGACTTTTGGTCAACTCGGGTCAAACCGAATAACCAAAATCCAATCCGGGATTTACCCCATAAGCCCAGAAATCAATTTTGGCCCATTAGGCCCAATTAAATAATTAAGGTCCATTAAGTCATAATTGGACTTTATGGATGCGGTTTTGGGCCCAATTGGATCCAACCAAATTGGCCTAAACCTAACTTCGTACAACAAAGCCCAATTACAACCTTTAAGGCCCAAATCCAATTTAAACCCAATTAATTAACTTATATAATTCCAAATTCTACAATTAATTAACCTAAGTTTAATACACAATTAATCACCCAATTAATATTTCTAAAACATCAATTAGCCTAATTAATCATGCACATTAACATCAAATAGTGTCCAACACAATTTAATCAAAATCAAACCCATTTTCATGCTTCATTATTCTCGGTAATTAGGGGTTTTTCATTCCGATTCGGTTTCAATTCAATTGAATCCACAATCATCATTTCCCAAATCATTTCAACTCATCCAATGAATCAAAATCAAAAAACACCATGAATTTCAAAAATCACATAGAATTCGGCCAAGCCACAATTTGGGGAAAATTTGTCCAATTCAAAATTCAATCCAATTAAACCTCAAATCAACTTTACCCAATTGTTTTAAGTCATCAAATGATCAAAAAACAAAAAATTACCAAGACATTAGGGCTTATTCATTTTCGGCCAAGCCTTCAATTTGGGGGAAAATTGATCCAATCCAATTTTCATGAAATTGATCATGCACAACTTCAATTAATCAACATCCAAGCATACTTAATCAAACAATTGAACCAATTGATGCTCAAATAGATTTTGCCCAATTTTAAACCCTAAAATTTTCATGTTTTATGTAAGCTCAAGATACCATTGTTGGTTTCTAATTAGGTCCCAAGAATCATCAAATCAAGCACAAAAATGCATGAATACACAAAGGAGAATGGCGGAAACATACTCACAATGAACGGATCTTGCGACGCGATGAAGAACACTTCATCTTCCTCCTTGGTGAAGCTCAGCAGTGAGATTATTGGGCAGTGGGCTGCTCGATTTCACTGCTTGTTGTACCTCCAAGATTCGGCCATGGATAACATCCATGGAAGCTCCAAGCTTCAAAAATGAATTCCAAGCTCATGTGTTCACTGCCCTAACACCTTTGTATAACTCATGGTGTGCTAGCACTTTATCTTCTTCCTTGCTTCTCATCTTCATTCGGTCAAACCAGAAAAATGGGAAGAAGGAAATCGGCTCCAAGCCGTGAAAGAGAAGTGGAGGGAAAGAGAAGGGTTTCCAAGAAACCGTAAAAGTGGAAAGAGAGAGAAAAAGAAAAAAATGTAAATGGGTTTTTATAATTTCCAAAATTAATAAAGCATTTACCATTTTTCAATTTCAAAAAACAAAAGTCAAAAAGCAAAAGCAATTAATGCTTTTCAACTACCACATCAATCACTCAATCAATCAATCAAATTGTCACATCACTCAAAGTGACATGTGATTTGATGCTTGATGTGATTTGCGATTTGACGCTCGATTTGACTTGCGTGCCGCACTCGAATTCGAAATGCGAATGCGCTCGCAAATAATCCCGGGCTCGGGTTTGCTAATTCCAAATTAACGAATTTTCCATTGCGATGCAATTAAATGATTACGCCTAGCGAAATCACTATTCACGTCGCTAACGAATTAATTCTAAATTAATTCGTTCGCCCAAATTAAAATCTAATTTTAATTCCACGTCGAAATCCAATTTCGTATAATATATCAAATATATTATTTTATCGATTAAATCCAAATTAATCATTCTCTCTCTTTAATTAATATTTTATCCCAGATAAAATATCTCCGTAATTAATCCCATATTAATTTTCTCTCTCATCATATTAATCCCAGATTAATTAAAGTGCGAGTCATACATCATCGCTGAATCTTCGGAGAACGACCAATGAGATCCCCGGATATGTTGGCAGTAAATACGGTCGTCGGACTATCTGAACACGTAAGTACCTAGTACTACGTTTTTAACGATTTACAAGACAAGGTTGGCTTCTAGCAAAGCGCCATGCCTACCCAATTCTCCAGAAATATCATTATAGGAATATGCGATCTATATCAAACGTAGTATATCGTAGTATTGCATATTTCGATCCAGCATCGGATGATCATGTGCTAGGCATGGGGCTGGAATTGTGTCTGTCCCATACAAAACACATATCGGATGCCTGGTAACTAGTCTCTATAATCGGATAAACATGACCTAGTCATAATATACCAATAGCTCGAGCATTTAAGAGAACGAGTTCCATATCCTACGTGACCATCATCTCCATATGACTGGAGTGACACTTCCGTCTTAACATCACACCCAACACACTACGATTCTCAATATACCCAGTATTGGCGTACATAGAACCTGTTAAAGCCCTGGACGACCTCAACCAAAGTATATTGATTGTCGCAAGTATTAGCGGTGCAAGTCTCATGTTAAGACCAAATACATCTACCCTGATTTCGGACTTCCATAGACACATAGTCATACTACCAATGGAATTCCGAGGGGGTCTCTCCAGAGCGAAGCTGTTTCCTGTACCATCGGTAAAACACAATCTCCTATTACACTTGCGTGAGTATCCTATACCCAAATTTATGAGAACTATGTCGTTGTGCCATCACAACATGTACAACTGTAATACTAGTCTTTTACATATTCATCGATGTCCAATCCCGATAATACTCTGACTATGGATATTTAATGATTTATCCTTCGTGGATTGATACTGTCTCATATCATTCTCAATCCAGGAACAAATCATAAGGACCTCCTTTCATTTAAGTCCACATGAAAGCCCATAATTGTTTTCCCTATGAATAAGCCTACATAATGCTTATTTATAGGCCCTAACCATTTGAGATAATCCAACCCTCTTACCATGAAACAAAAAACTTGTATGGTTTTTCCAATTGGGACAACATTGCATTCCATGATAATTGGGCTGAGTACTTTGAAATATTCATGGGCCACCTTTTATGCAAACCCTTTTGGATATAAAGTGCTTAATTAGAATCCCAAAAAAGTCAAAAGCACAAGTCTGATGCCAATATTCGGCTTTCATATAAGGAAATGGCATGCCTTGCTTTGGGCGCATTTGGGCATACTTAAATACTTTCAAAACCAACTCAAAATAACCATGATTACCAAGGGTCCAATTCGTCATTTTAGGATAATGGTGCAGTCCTCATAGTAGGCTTAGTCATATTGCATCCATCATAATGGAGCATTGGGTTATGGAGAATGAAAGACTAGTCAAGAAGACAATGACCAGTGGTGCCCAAATAATCAACAAAGAAACTTCCCATGCAGATCAATTGGAAACCACTGTGAATAAGATTGCATAGTAGCTGCAGGCTGTGCTCAATGTCATTTTCAACCTGACAGTAATTCAACCAACACCTCAAACGACGAGAGTCGAGTCTAGTGAAAAGAGGCTTGAGGAGCCTGATAGTAGAAGAGAGGAAGTTATTGCCCAAGATAATGAAGATATGGCTGATTATGCTACAAGAAGATTGGCCAAGAGAGAAGCAGACCCTGAACTAGAAAAGCTAAAATTGAAGATGGGGCCGGTGACCCAAAATAGGAAATGGAAGCGTGAGGTTTTCTTGGACTATAATGCCATGGCCTTCAAAGAACAACTGTCCACTCAAACTGGGGAGGATGACTCTATGATCCCTGATTTTTTATGATTGAAGGAAACTGCTATGGATATAGAACATGAGGAAATGAAGAATAGGAAGTTCTAGGGCAATAAGAACTATGGGAGCGCCATTTGGCACCAAGACCAGTCCAATTAAAATTATCACTATAAGAAATATGAGGTTTTCCAACCTTGGTAGATAAATATTGTCATTTCCAGAAGGGGCACGATAGCGATAATTGTGTCTGACTCATACATGAAATCCAAGATCTAATAGACACCCTTAAAATTTATGACCCAGAAATGAACCAACCTAATACCACTTGAAACCCTATACCAAGTCACCACATCATACCACCACCAGATATATGATCAACTCTGGACTACCCGAAGAATATGTCCTACAATTATTTGACCAGCAAGCCCATGTCATGTTAGTTTGGGAAATTGATGTTGGAGAATTCAATGATTTTTTGGAACAATTCTTGAGTAATGATGAATAAGAAGTAAATATAATGATTATAAGTGGATGATTCTATGACAACACCACTGAGAAGGCAAAATGAATAGTATAGGGATAGAAGGAAATATAGAAAGAGATAAGTGAAAGAAAAGAGAGAGAAGATAATGCTTTGCTCTAATAGTTAAAGAAGACTCGAGCATAAGTCAACATATGGGGGCTGTTGTACTCCTCTTAAGAGAAAGAAGGGCAATGTTTAAGGCCCAAAAATATTATGGTACCCGTAGGTATGGACCCCACAATAGTCATCATGGCCTTGAGAAGAAAATAAAGGAAGATTTGAGAGCTATGGCTGAGGCCTTTCTAAATCAATATGTCACATACATAGATATTGACATGTCACTCCCTGACTTGGAGAACACTAAGTAAAAGCAAGACAAAACTCTTCAAAGAGTATGTAGATTGCTATAGGAGCCAGCTCTTGAAGATACATATATGTCCTCCGGAAAAATGACCAGATTAAGATGATTATCAAAGGTACTAAGCCTTCAATTTATAATAAATTGAGGAGGATGCCTCTATGTTCTCTAATTTTTGATAATTGAAGGAACCTGATATGGATATAGGAAAAAAAAGAAACAGAGAACATGAAGAAACAGTCATCAGATCTATTCATGAAGATGAGCTTCTAATGGTGGGGTGAAAAGACCTTGTGTGTAATTGTGGATGATGGGTCTTCCATTAATGTTTACCCGTTAAAGATATTGCCAAGGTTTGGTATCTGGTCCGAGGAATTCATTCCCTCTGATATGACGATCAAGGCCTATAATGATAGTAAGCGAGGAGTAGAGGGCATTTTCACTACCATGGTCAAAGTGGGCCCGATTGAGGATGAAATGGAGTTTTCCATGTTAAATATCCCAACCATATTTTTTGGACGTGGTTTCACAAGCTCGGGGGAGTCCCATCGACGCTGCATCAAATGATCAATTGTTTTCACATATAGGAGATCATTATTATTGGGGCTAAAGCAAGAAATGTCATAACCATCTTGGAGGTCTAGCCATTTATAAGATTTCAAGTTGTAGCCTTTTTTGAGGAATGGATAGATCCCAAGGTAGCCAAGATTATAGAGAAGATGAATTATGATACTAGGCTGGGAGCACATGGCCTAGAAGTTAGTACGCTATCGGACTCCAAGGGGCAGACCACCAAGATAGGGCTGGGGTATCATTTCGATGAATAAGAGAAGCCAAAGTTTAGAACGAAGAGAATACGGTTGTATGATAGTTTTGTGAAGGCCAAATACCAAAGGGCTCCAGAACCTAGATAGGTCAATGGCATCATTGTGTCATGGTTCGAGATCTTTACAAATGTAGTGGATTGGAAGGAGAGTTTGATGATTGAAGGAGAAAGGGAAAAGAATATTACAAATCCAAGACCAGAAAACAAGCAAGAAGTAGGTTCGGATGAAGAGTTACTCATGTTGGAAGAACTAACGATAGAAGACTCCAATGAGGACTCTAATGCAGCAAAAGAAATAGATTATTAAGAACTCTATGTACGTGAAATCTTTGATTGTTATTTCACTTTTAAAATTAATAAAATGAATGGTTTTTCTTACTTCTCTAATTTTTTTTCTTTTAGCATACATCATTACATGCATGACATGTGCATATTTGACATTAGTTCAACAAAAACAGATGCATTTAATCTTGGTATATGTGAAAAAACTAAGAATACACTAATTGCCAGTGAAATTACCCCTAAAGAGAGAAAAGAATTAGGGAAATTATTGTTAAAATATGAAAAGGTAATCGCCTAGTCCTACGAAGACATGTTGGTGGACAAAAGCATAGCACAATATTTGATACCTATATATCCGAATATGAGACCCTTAAAGCAGAAACTTCACAGAATGAGACCAGAATGGCCAGAAATGATAAGGAAATAAGTGAAGAAACATGTAGAGGTGAGAGATTTAGAAGTGCTAAAGTATCCAGAGTGGTTAGCCGACATCATGAAAGTATCTGAGCAGGACGGAAGAGTCAGAATATTCATGGACTACGGAGATCTCAATCAAGCTTGCTCGAAAGATGATTTCCCTCTACCACACATAGACTTGTTAGTGGATAATACAGCCTTGTCAGTCATTTAATCATTTACATATGAGGTCTTTAGGTATAATCAGGTATTCATGGCAAAAGAGGACAAACATAATACGACTTTTACCATAGAATGTGAGACATATTAGTATAAGGTGATGGATTTCGGACATAAGAATGTCGGGGCTACTTATCAAAGAATGGCTACCACCCTATTCTATGATTTGATTCACACAGAGGTCGAGGTATATGTGGATGATATGATCACCAAGTCATAAAAAAAAGATTGACACTTTATGGCGTTGGAAAAGTTCTTATAGAGGGTAGATAGATACAACCTTAGGCTCAACACAAAGAAGTACGTGTTTGGGGTCACATCTGAAAATTTGCTAGGTTATATATGTTAGGTTTTCTAGGTCAAACCAAGATCAAATTAAGCAAGAAATCATGTGAATACGCAAAGTAAAGTAGCGGAAATTACTCACTTTGATCGGCTAAGTGGATGTAGGAGATAACAAAATTCCAAGCCTTTGTGTTAAGCTTCAAGCTCTCTTTTGATGTATGTTGATTTTCCAAGCTTCTAATCTTTGAATCTTGAATTCCAAACTCATGGGAAAGGTTTCCCTATCACCTTTGAATAACTCTTTAATGTGCTAGCATTAGAAAAAAGTTGCAACAAATTGTTTCCTTGTGATCTTGAAACTCTTGGCCAAGCCAAGAATTTGAGAGAGAAAGAGAAGGCCATTCGGCCTTGGTGAAGAAAGAAAGAGAGAGAGGATTTAATTTTGTGTAAAGTGATAACTTATGATTTGATTTTCAAACAATCAAATGATATACCAAAAAATAATATTTGGTAAAAGTCATTCACTTTACCAACTTGGTGTGTTGGACAAGTCACCAACAACCCACCAAAACCCATCACCAAAAATTTAATTAAAGTGACAAATGATATGACTTGTGATGTGACATGTGGGCCCCACTTGATTCAAAATCTGAGTGGGCCCGTAACACATCTCGGGCTCGGGTTTACTAATTCCGAATTAATGAATTTTCCGTTGCGACGTAATGAAATCAAATTTAATTAAATAATTATGCCTAGCAAAATTACTATTAATGTCGCTCGTGAATTAATTCTAAATTAATTCGTTCGCCAGAATTAAAATCTAATTTTAATTCCATTATGAAATCTAATTTCATTTAATATATCGAATATATTGTTGTATCGATTAATTCCAAATGAATCGTTCTCTCTATATTAATTGAATTTTATCCCAGATAAAATTCTTCGTAATTAATCCTAGATTAATTTTCTCTCTCTTCTAATTAATCCCAGATTAATTATGTCGAGTCATACGTCATCGGTGAATCTTCAGGAAGCGACCCATGAGATCCCTGGATATGTTGGCAGTAAATCCGGTCATCAGAATATTTGAATACGTGCGTACCTAGTACCACGTTCTTACCGATTTACAAGACATGGTTGGCTTCTAGCAAAGCACCATACCTACCAAATTCTCCAGAAATATTCTTTTAAGGAATATGTAATCTGTGTCAGGCGTAATATACATAGTATTACCTATACCAATCCAGTATCGGATGTCACATGCTAGGCCTAGGGCTGGAATTGTGTCTGCCCTGTACGAAGTATATGTCGGATCTCTGGTAACTAGTCTCTATAATCGGATAAGCATGACCTAGTCATATTATCCCGATGAGTGCAGTACATAGGAGTACTAGTTCCATATCCTACGTGACAATCATCTTCATATGACTTAAGTGATACTTCCATATTGACATCACACCCAATACACTACGATTCTCAATATACCCAGAAGAGGCGTACACAGAACATGTTAAAGCCCCAAACGACCAAAACTAAAGTATATTGATTGTCGCAAGTATTATCGATGCAAGTCTCAGGTTAAGACTAAATACATCTACCCTGATTCGGACTCCCATAGACACATAGTCATACTACCAATGGGATTCCGAGGGGCTATCTAGAGCGAAACTGTACCCAAACCATCGGTAAACACAACCTCCTATCACACTTGCATAAGTATCCAATACTTAAATATATGAGAACTATATCGTTATGCTCCCACATCGTGCTGAAGTGCAATACTAGTCTATTCCGCATTATCGATGTCCAATCTAGATAATACTACGAATAGGGATATTTTAATGATTAAACCTTAGTGGATTAATATTGTCTCATATATTATTAATCCGGAACTAATCATATGGACTTTTATCATTTATATATCTTGGTAATCCAATTACAAATGATAAAAGAGCAATTTCCTTTGTCACATAGTTAATTTGTACAACAACACAATGTTCTGTACAAATAGTGATGATATGGGTCATAATTGTCCAACAATCTCCCACTTGGCCAATAGCCAATCACTCCAGTGTCCTACACCTGAACTATATACGGGTCGCTCAAACTTCTGCTGAGGAACTGCTTTCGTCAGCAGATTTACATATTTATCATATGATGCGATTTATTCGATCATCACATCGCCACGATGTATGATCCGACGAATCAGATGAAATAATTGAAGTACATATTTGGATCATTGATGAGACCTTTAATTCTTTAGCCTGTGCTGTAGCCTAGCTCAGCCACTAACAGAACTACACCTAATCTAATTATGACTATATAGATCCAAAATGCTTCTTTTGCTGCCTCAGCTGCAGTAATATTCCGCTTTTTTTGTTTATTCAACAACAGTATCTTGCTTGGAAGATTTCCAGCTCACTGTTCTGTTATTCAAACAATATAGTACTCTTATTACGACTTATAGTCGTTTTTGTCGGTTTGGAAACTTGCAGCGGTGAACCTAGTCACTTCAAGTTCTCCTTCTCCATAGCTTAAGAAAGCATCCTTAGTTCATCTAAGATACTTAAGGATTTTCTTAACATCAATCCAGTGACTATCACTTGGATTGGCCTAATTGGGACTCCATATGCTAAAGCATATGAGATACCAGGTCGCGTACATATGTTTCAATGTACGAGTTCTCGGAGAGTGCCAACAACTTTTAGATCTATCCCAGTAGATCCTTATTCCTAGAATAAAGGTTGTCTCTCCCAAGTAGTCTACGAAGAATTTTCATGAAAGCCAAGCTTTCACCGATTGTATTATTGGAATGTCGTTTCCAAGAAATGATAAGTTATCATTATATAGGAAAATCATTGTCAGTGCGCTCCCACTAACCTCCTTATATACACAAGAATCATTTTCGTTTTGAATTAAATCATATACCATTATGATTACATCAAAACGATAGTTCCAAGAACGTAATATTTGCTTCAATCCATAAATGGATCGATTTAACTTGCAAACCTTGTTTGCATGTTTTGGTACGAAAAAATCGTCTGGATGTTATAAACATCCTCTAAAAGGTTTTCGTTTAAGGAAAACGATTTTGACGTTCAGCTGCCATATTTCATAAATGAAACATGCAGCATTAGCAAGCATTATCCAAATGGATTTAATCATGGCAACGAGTAAAAGGTTTTCGTCGTAATCGACACTATGTTGATGACGATACATTTTCTGTACAAGCCTAACTTTGTACATTTGTTTGTTGCCATTCAAAATTTTCTATACAAGCCTAACTTTGTACATTTGTTTGTTGCCATTCATGTATGTCTTCCTTGAAGACTCATATAGTACAAATAAGCACAATGCCTTTCGGTACAACAACTAGTGTCCAAACTTGGTTGGTATACATGGAATCCATTTCGGACTTCATAACACTTTTCCATGAAAGGAGTCGATACCTTGTATCATTTCCTCATACATAGTCAGTTTGTCTTCCATAATAAGATTGACATCTTTATGAGGTGAAATCAGAAACCCATACCTCCCAGGTTGTTTTCCGACTCTCTCTGACTTGCGCGGTTCTTGTGTATTTGAAGATTCTGGTATAGTTTCATCTCTGATGAACTATTTGTTTCCGTTAAGGAATCAGTGTCAGGAACAGTATTACTCCAATTTTCATCGAGTTTTACTTTCCTCATACTTACCACTGCATATAGGTATTCCTCTTAGGAAAATCGCATGGAGAGCAACAATTAAATTATTCTCTTGTGAGTTGTATAAGTACTATACTTTGGTTACCCTAAGATGTCCTACAAATTAGGCACTTATCCGATTTGGGTTATAGTTTGGTATCATTCAAATGTATGACCAACATACCCAAATCTTCAGGAATGAGAAACCCAGTTTCTTTCCTGTTCATATCTAATATGAAGTATGTCTAACAGATTTTATGGAACCCTATTCAAAATAAGTATTGCACTGTTTAATGCGTATTCCTAGAAGGAAAATGGTAGCTCAGAGTGACTCATCATTAACCTTACCATGTCCAACAAAGTTCGGTGTCTCTGTTCGGACACACCATAAAATTGAGGTTTTCCGTGAAGAGTCCACATTGAAATAATACTATACTCTTTCATGTAATTGAGAAACTTATTGCTTCAGTATTTTCATCACGGTCCAATCGTGATGTTTTAATACTTTAGCTGGTCTGTCTGTGTACTTCGAGTTTAAACTCTAAAAGTTTCTGACTTGTGTTTCATAAGATACACATAACCATAACGCGATGCCACATCCGTAAAGGTTACGAAGTATTCATATCCACCTCTAGCCTAGCTAGATATGGTCCCACTTACGTCACTATGAATGAGGGCTAACAGATCGGTGGCACTTGCACTTTTACCAAGTAAAAGGTATTTTAGGCATTTTGCCTAAAAAACTAGATTCGTAGACATTATTTGAATTAGAATCAAATCTGTCCTAGTATCCACTCTTCGAAAGTGTGGATATACGAATCTTGTTAATGTGTCTCAGACAACAATGCCACAAATAAGTCTCATCTGATTAATTCAGTTTGAGCTATTTGTTTGTCATGTTATACGTTTGAGATTTATTTATATTCAAAATATAAATTCTGTTATTCACATATATTTATGTACCACATCTAGTATCAAAAATCCAATTTTGAAACTAGTAGTGAACATGTTTATGACAAACATACTTGAAGCCGGAGCCTTTCCCACCTTCACTTCCTTCATGTCTGCCTTGTCCATACGGCACTCACGCTTCAGTGACCCCGTTTGCTACATTTTAGGCAGACATCTTTAGATATGTCTTTTGTCTTCCCAGAAGACTGTGATGATTTTGCCTTTGCCCTTTTTAGAAGCTCTGGCTCTGCCTCCTTGAGCATAGCCATCAACTCTCCAAGAGTTTACTCTTGGTTCATAATGAACCTGCCCCAGCTTTCGGGTAGAGACTATAAGATCAAATCTTTGGTAGTCTCGGCCACGTAGGTAATTCCCAGCTAACCTAGCTGATCGATGTCAGCAATCATCTGCGACACCTAGTGCTTGACAGATGTACCATCTGACATACGCGAGTGAAAGAGCTTCTTTTGCAATTTTTACTTCTAAAATCTAAGATTAGATCTATGACGATCTTTAATTTCAACATCGTGGTATAAGGATCTAATCCTTACTTTTGACGACAAAATTAAAGTGTCATTGCATCAAGCATAAAGGATTGAGCACTAAAGTTATCATCACCATGAGTCTTCCAAAACTCATGCTCCACTATTTGCTCAACTCCGGGCTTAGGCCCGAGATGTCACTCTATCAAATAGAATCACTTATCAGTTCCCAGGACTATCCTGAGGTTTTATTCCCAATCTGAAAATTGGAGCCGTTTAAAGACATTTTCACCCAGGATTATGTTCTAAATGTTAATCTTTTAGTTATCTTGATTACTATTGTCCAACTATCCAATCAACGATTTCGGGTACTATTGAATATAATGATTACTATAGTCTAACTATATAATCAACTATAATTTGATTTGTTAAATTCAAATATATTGATTACTATAATCCAATTATATAATCAACTATAAATGAAGTAGTTTGAATACAGTCTAACTGTTTAATTAAAACAACAATTAAATATTAGTCCAATTAATATATATTTAAATAAATGACGAAAAAATGAAATGAGCGCGTATTGGCAAGTATCTAAACGAAATTACAAATTTAATATTTACTCCCACTATTTTTCGGCGAACCTCTAACCCTCTATTGAGTACTCGGGAAACCTAGTTTCCTAGTGGGCTAGGATCCCATTAAATAACACACAATCTTGACTTTGGCCAACAAATTGTATGAAACTTAACTAGGTAGATCTCTAAGATCAATTGGATCCTATCCAATTCCTAGATCCAGTAGGTGGACATCCAAGTCCGAAATATATATCTAATATATGCCAATATATCCGATATATTCCATAACTTTTTTTCCTCTGAATCAACTAAGCATTGGCTTTGGCACAACAAGCTTAATGATTCCAGTTAACCGGGACCCATTGACTTTGGAAAGCTTCGTAATCGATGTCGATGGACAAGAAGTGATCTTGACTTTGGCCAACAAATCACAACTTAGACAAGACATGCGATGTGGAACAAAGCCTTCATGATTCAAACACATCCGCGATGGACAAAGGTCTTGACTGTGGCCAACAAACCAGTGTCAATCTTCGATCTTGAGAATGAATCATTCAATGGAAGGAAAACGCTTAATATTTGTTGAGGGTTTTTCGCGTAATTGGCAACCAATTAATTATCTTTGATGAGGTCTCACCATTCACCCTTAAGCATGCATTCTAAAAGCATAATAAGGCGCGATAAATAAATTAATAATGATATACGGATGGATATATAATACAATTTGTTCCTAGAACAAATCTCTCCCTTTCCTCTCTCTTGCTAGCACAAATCTTACTTCTACCCAATTACATAACACTTCTAAAGAAACCTCATTTACATTGAGGGAAATAGGTGAGAAGAGAATTACAATGAGATAAGGAGATAATAGGCTGGACATGCAGGTCCAATTTAATAAATTCTAAATATATTACAACAATTTCCAAAATTGCCCTCACCCATCTAATATCCATCCGATATACATTATTCATATATCACATCCATGTATTCACAAAAAGCATGTTATCAATCAATCTAATCCAATTAATTAATCTTTGATTAATGACCATCCAATGTTCAAACAATGATTTGATTTGCACGATTCCAACTCGTTTAAGAATAAGTACTCAAAATACGTATTCTTGAATTATATCGAACTACAATATCAAATCCAATTTAATTCTTATTCAATAATAATTCATATTTAATTCCAAATTAAATAATTACACTTTATTAATGAGCCTTTACGACTTAGATTCTAAATCTAATCTTAACGGGTCTCAAATCCCAATTAACATCCAATGTCAATTTAATTAAAGTCCAATGGGATTTTAATTAATTTATAAGGCATGGACTTTGGCAACCAAAGCCCAATAAGGAATCACCATTTGCCATAAAATTAATTTTGGCCCATTAGGCCCAATTAAATTATAAAGGCCTAATTATCATATTTGGACTTTATGGAAATGGTTTTAGGCCCAATTGGATCCAACCAATTATCCTAAACCAAACTTGGCACAACCAAGCCCATTAAGCTCAAATACAACATTTTTAGCCCAATTCCAAATTAAGCCCAATTAATTAAATTCTAATATTCCAAATTTCACAATTTAATTAATTAAAGTGTATTAGCAATAATTAATTAGTTAAATTAATATTTCCAAAACACCAATTACACTAATTAATCATGCTTTAATTAACCAACTTATGTCCAACACAAATTGAAGCAAAATAAATTCCAACATGCTTCCTATAGCTCACGGCAATAAGGGATTTTTATATCCGATTTTTATTTCAATCCAATTAAATCACAAATCAATATATCCTAACATTTTAAACACATCCAATGGCTTAAAATGAAAATCATTATGACCTACAAGGGTCCTTATGTATTTGGCCAAGGTAAGCAATTAGGGGAAAATTAATCTAATTAATTTTTCTCCAAATTCATCATGAATAATTCTTAGTTATTATAATCTAAGCATACTCAACCAATCAATTTGAAGAAATCATGCTCAAATCACAAAATCCCAAATTAAAGTTTAAGAACCCTAAATTCAATTACATGCTCAATTATGGCTCTGATACCATTGTTGGGTTTTCTAGGTCAAACCAAGATCAAATTAAGCAAGAAATAATGTGAATACGCTAAGTAAAGTAGCGGAAATTACTCACTTCGATCGGCTAAGTGGATGTAGGAGATAACAAAATTCCAAGCCTTTGTGTTGTGCTCAAAGCTCTCATTTGATGTATGTTGAGCTTCCAAGCTTCCAATCTTTGAATCTTGAATTCCAAACTCATGGGAAAGGTTTCCCTATCACCTTTGTATAACTCTTTAATGTGCTAGCATTAGAAAAAATTTGCAACAAATTGTTTCCTTGTGATCTTGAAACTCTCGGCCAAGCCAAGAATTTGAGAGAGAAGGAGAAGGCCATTCGGTCTTGGAGAAGAAAGAAAGAGGGAGGATTTAATTTTGTGTAAAGTGATAACTTATGATTTGATTTTCAAAAAATCAAATGATATACCAGAAAATAATATTTGGTAAAAGTCATTCACTTTACCAACTTGGTGTGTTGGACAAGTCACCAACAACCCACCAAAACCCATCACCAAAAAGTTAATTAAAGTGACAAGTGATGTGACTTGTGATGTGACATGTGGGGCCCACTTGATTTAAAATCCGAGTGGGCCCGCAACACATCTCGGGCTCGGGTTCGCTAATTCCGAATTAACGAATTTTCCGTTGTGACGTAATTAAATCAAATTTAATTAAATAATTATGCCTAGCAAAATTACTATTAACGTCGCTCATGAATTAATTCTAAATCAATTCGTTCGCCCGAATTAAAATCTAATTTTAATTCCGTTATGAAATCTAATTTCATTTAATATATCGAATATATTATTTTATCGATTAATTCAAAATTAATCGTTCTCTCTCTATTAATTGAATTTTACCCCAGATAAAATTCTTCGTAATTAATCCTAGATTAATTTTCTATCTCTTCTAATTAATCCCAGATTAATTATGTTCGAGTCATACGTCATCGGTGAATTTTCGGGAAGCGACCCATGAGATCCCTAGATATGTTGGCAGTAAATCCGGTCATCGGAATATCCGAATACGTGCGTACCTAGTACCACAATCTTACCGATTTAAAAGACATGGTTGGCTTCTAGCAAAGCACCATGCCTACCCAATTCTCCAGAAATATTCTTTTAAGGAATATGTAATCTGTGTCAGGCGTAGTATACATAGTATTGCGTATTTTGATCCAGTATCGGATGTCACATGCTAGGCCTGGGGCTGGAATTGTGTCTGCCCCGTACGAAGAATATGTCGGATCTCTGGAAACTAATCTCTATAATTGGATAAGTATGACCTAGTCATACAATCCGGATGACTGCAGTACATAAGAGTATTAGTTCTGAATCCTACGTGACCATCATCTCCATATGACTGAAGTGATACTTCCATCTTGACATCACACCCAATACACTACAATTCTCAATATACCCAGAAGAGGCGTACATGGAACCTGTTAAAGCCCCGGAATGTTGGGTTTTCTAGGTCAAACCAAGATCAATTTAAGCATTTATAAGTGTGAATACGACAAATTAAAGTTACGGAATACTCGCTTTGATCGGCTTTTGCGATGCGAGGAACAACAAAAATTTCTTCTTCAAGCTCCTTGAAGCTCTCGGCTTTGGCCCTCTTTGTGCTCCATTTGTGTTCTTCAAGCTCCAAGCTTGGGAAAGGATTCCATGCTCAAGGGTTTGTATCCCTATCACCTTTGGATGACTCTTTATGTGCTACCATTGGAAAGATTTGCCATAAATCTTCCTTGTTCTTCATGGTGTTCTCGGCAAAGAGAAGCAAAATGAGAGAAAGAAAATGGCCCAAGGCCGAATTTTGGGAGAGAGAGAGAGAGAGAGTGGTGTTGGTTTTGATTTTGATTTTAAAAATCAATTAAATGATATACAAAAAATACATAAATGGTATTAGTCATTCAAGCCATCACTTTGGAGTGTTTCACACTCAAGCATCAACCAATTACTTCCATCACAATAAAGTGATAAAGTTGACTAGTGATTTGACGCTTGATGTGACATGTGGGCCCTACTTGATTCGAAATGCGAGTGGGCCCGCAAACACTCACGGGCTCGGGTTCGCTAATTCCGAATTAATGAATTTTCCGTTGCGACGTAATTAAATCAAATTTAATTAAATAATTGTGCCTAGCAAAATTACTATTCACGTCGCTAGCGAATTAATTCTAAATCAACTCGTTTGCCCGAATTAAAATCTAATTTTAATTCCGCGTCGAAATCAAATTTCGTATAATATATCGAATATATTATTTTATCGATTAATTCCAAATTAATCGTTCTCTCTCTTTAAATAATATTATATCCCAGATAAAATATCTCCGTAATTAATCCCAGATTAATTTTTTCTCTCTTATAATTAATCCTAGATTAATTATATCTGAGTCATACATCATCGGTGGGAAGTGACCCATGAGATCCCCGGATATGTTGGCAGTAAATCCGGTCGTCGGACTATCCGAACACGTACGTACCTAGTACTATATTTTTACCGATTTACAAGACATAGTGGCTTCTAGCAAAGCACCGTGCCTACTCAATTCTCAAGAAATAATCTTAAAGGAATATGTAATCTGTATCAGGCGTTGTATACGTAGTATCGTGTATTGCGATCCAGTATCGGATGTCACGTGCTAGGCCTGGGGCTGGAATTGTGTCTACCCCATATGAAGCACATATCGGATCTCTAGTAACTGGTCTCTATAATCGGATAAACATGACCTAGTCATAATATCCCGATAGCTGTAGCATATAAGAGCACCAGTTTCATATCCCACGTGACCATCATCTCCACTATGACTGGAGTGATACTTCCATCTTGACATCACACCCAATACACTACGATTCTCAATATACCCAGAAGAGACGTACATAGAACCAGTTAAATCCCTGGACGACCAAAACCAAAGTATATTGATTGTCGCAAGTATTAGCGGTGCAAGTCTCAGGTTAAGACCAAATACACCTACCCTGATTCGGACTTCCATAGACACATAGTCATACTACCAATGGAATTCCGAGGGGTCTATCCAGAGCGAAGTTGTTTCCATACAATCAGTAAAAACATCCTCCTATTACACTTGCATAAGTATCCAATACTTAAATATATGAGAACTATGTCGTTATGCTCCCACAACACGCACAAGTGTAATACTAGTCTATTCTGCATTATCGATGTCCAATCTCGATAATACTACGACTAGGGATTATTTAATGATTAAACCTTTGTGGATTGATACTGTCTCATATCATCTCAATCTGGAACTAATCATAATGACCTTTTATCATTTATGTATCTTGGTAATCTAATTACAAATGATAAAAGAGCAATTTCCTTTGTCACATAGTTAATTTGTACAAAAACATCATGTTATGTACAAATAGTGATGCTATGAGTCATAATTGTCCAACACGGATGACCAAAACCAAAGTATATTGATTGTCGTAAATATTAGCGATGCAAGTCTTAGGTTAAGACCAAATACACCTACCTTGATTCGGACTCCCATAGACACATAGTTATACTACCAATGAGATTCAGAGGGGTCTATCCAGAGTGAAATGTTCCCATACCATTGGTAAACACAACCTCCTATCACACTTTCATAAGTATCAAATACTTAAATATATGAGAACTATGATGTTATGCTCCCACAGCGCGCACAAGTGCAATACTAGTCTATTTCGCATTATCGATGTCCAATCTCGATAATACTACGACTATGGATATTTTAATGATTAAACCTTAGTGGATTAATACTGTCTCATATCTTATTAATCTGGAACTAATCATATGGACTTTTATCATTTATGTATCTTGGTAATCAAATTACATGGTGTTGTTGTAAACCCCGGGAAAATCAAAGCAATAATGGGGATGTTTGCACCCAAGATGAAAAAAGAAGTGAGGGCATTCCTATGGAAGATACAGTATATCAGCAGGTTCATAGCCAAATTGACATTAGTATGTGAACCCATCTTTAAGCTAGTCAGGAAGGATTAGTCGGTGGAATGGAATGAGCATTGCCAAAAACCTTTTGAAAAAAATCAAGAAATACTTAACTAACATGTCAGTCCTGAAACCTCAAAGACCTGGTAAACCTTTAGACATGTACCTGGCTGTAGAATCTGAAGCATTGGGGGCAATGTTAGTACAAGAAGATGACACGAGGGTAGAGCATGTAAAAAGATGTTGTCATATGAGACTCGATATCAAGAACTAGAGAAGATTTGTTTGGTAATGTTATGGACTTCCAGGAAATTGTGGCACTACTTCCAGTCTTACAAGGTAGAAGTGGTTACCAAGGAAAATCCATTGCGGTACTTGCAGTCGGCACATTCTTTGGTCGAAAAGTTGGGGAGATTGTCTTGTTGATTGAGTTTGACATTGATTGTATCACCATGAAGGTAATCAAGAGGCATGTGGTGGCAGAATTCTTAGCACAAAAACCAATTGAAGGGGATTGATACGAGTTTGAATTTCCATATGAGGAAGTGCAAATAATAAATGTGCAGAGTTAGAAAATGTATTTCGACATAGCTATAAATTGCAAGGGCGCAGGAATTAGGATAGTTTTGAAAACCTCAGAGGGAGAGACTTTTCCTATGACTAAAAGGCTAACCTTTGTAGTCACCAATAATATAGCAAAATATGAGGCATGTACTTTTGGGTTAGAAACACTAGTGGCCTCGTGGGGAGAAGAAGTAGAAGATTTTGGGGACTCGATGTTGGTAATTTGACAGATATAGAGATATTGGGAGTTAAAGGAAGAATATTTAAGGTCATACATGTCTCATCTCAAAACATTGATACAGAGTATCCCGAGATGCACGTTTCAGGCAAGGGTTTTACTGGTTGACTATGGAGATAGATTATACAGAACTAATGAAGCGTTGTCATGATTGTCAAGCTCGTTGGAATCTCAATTATTTACCACCAATGGATTTATATGGGCTCTCGAAACCTTGGCCATTCTTAACATGGGGTATTGACATGACAGGTGAAATCAAGCCATAGGCTTTTATCGGGCACCGATTCATAGTCATAGCTGTAGAATTTTTCTTTAATTGAATGGAAGCTGAGTCTATCAGTAATGTCATAGCCAAGCAAATGACTAAATTAATAGAATGAAACATCATCTATTGGTATAGGATGACACACCACATGGTGATGGACAATTGGGTATGGTTTTATAGGGAAACCAAGGCTATGCTGCAAAAGTATGGGATTGGACATCAAAAGTATTCACCTTATAGGCCGCAGGCCAATAGAGTAGTAGAGGCTGTCAATAAGACTTTGAAGAATATTCTGGCTAAGATGACATAAATATACAAGGATTGGGCAGACAAGTTGCCATTCGCACTTTGGGGGTATAGGACTTTGGTCATGACAGCGACGAGGGCAACACCTTATTCCTGATGTATGGAATGAAGGCAGTAATGCCAGTAGAAATCGAAGTGCAGTCAATAAGGGCTACGGTGAAAGCAGACTTGCCCAAACAAGAATTGGCTGCTACGAAATCCGAACAGTTAGCCTTGCTTGATGAGAAAAAGATGAAAGCCTTACACCACACTCAGCTATATAAGACGAGGGTAGGTAGAGCTTTTAATAAAAAAAATTCGACCCAACATGATTAAAGAATGAGACCTGGTTTTGAAAGCCTCTGCCAATAGAGCCAATGGGGAAGTTTAGGCTCAATGGGAAGGGTCATACCTGGTCCAGAGATTCTTAAAAATGGAGCAGTTTGATTGTCTGGTTTGAGAGGGAATGAGTTCACAAAGACCATCAACATGGACAGGCTAAAGAAATACTATGCATAAGAGAAGAGAAGAAAGGAAAAAAATGACTCGTTAGGTCGAAAATCTGCCAAAGACCGCCACAGACCGATGCAGCAGCAGGGAAATATGGGTTATTTGATTGGCTTAGAAGGTGGTGGAAGCAATGATTAAGAGTCATATTGATGATTCAGTGACATGATCTAACATCAAGGTCGGCTGCAACAGGGGATTTGAGAGCCTATATAAAGGGGTAGAAGTCACATTAGAATTGGTTAACAAATTTTTAAATTTTACAACACTTGTAAATTAAGAGCAAAGTTTGAAAAACAATATTATGATAGATAGAGAAAATGAGTTGTGATCTGACCATATTATAAACCTGGAGGGTCATTTGTTGTGAAGCAAGTGTAATTTCTTTATTAGACGCTCGGGTCAGTATTTACCCGAGGCTAATAAAATCATTTTCCCTTTCTCTTGTGGACGTAGATTGGTGCCACACTCCACCAAACCACGTAAATCATGTCTACGTGATTGTTTATTTTTTGCCAAGTTTGTGTGGTTCCCACTAACCAAACAAATTCATAGTTGATGAAGGTTTGTTCAAATGGTAAATTCCATATATTATCCTTTGAACGAAAAACGACTGTCAACAATAGGTTTCTGTTCTAAATTTTAAGAAACAATATTTACATAGTAAGGTATAAATTGTGTCCTTTTTGAAACTAGACCCAGCCCGTAGAACTGATCAGCCCTTAGCGTTTGAAAAATATTGAAAATTAATCCTGGAATACTCTGACCATTTGGCTTATTGTTACTCTATCACCATCCTTAGTTATCCTATCTAAATCCTATACACATATTTGGAATCACTGATCTTATTATTCTACATGTTGTTTAGACCAAATTTAACTTCGTTATTACGCTCTGACTGCCTGTCAATTCTCTCTACATTTGAGGTCCGGGGCTCTTATCTTCACTAGACTAAAAATTATGAAAAATAATAGTTGACTAAGTGAATTAAAATAAAAACAAGTAAATTTAAACATGCAAAACTAATAAGATATATAGGAAGAGATTATGATCACAACTTCCCCTATAATATTCTCTTAAATCAATCTCATCACTTTATAACTGGTTAACTATAATGAATTATTAATCTAGAATACGAAATTATCTACAAGTCTCTTCTGATAGTCGAGTAGAAATGCCTAACTTATCTATATTCCTATGATAATTGATTTAAGCTAAACTCATTAAGAACAAGTTCTACTTATAATTACGCATGTCCTGCATGTATATTCATATTTTGCACAGAAATCTATTCTTACTAATAAGATCACGTACTATCAATTCACAAGGCTAATCCAAAACTCCATTTTTTAAGTTCTTTAGGGTTTAACACCACTATCCTATTAGTAATCAAATAATAGATACATTAAATGAAGAGATGATGAAAAAATATGCATCGAAGGTCGCAAATCGATCACAGAGGAAATTCAATTAATAAAAGTTCATATTGGGTTTCATTGTGATTTTAGAACAAGATCTATTTTATGATGAAGAAGATAAACAATAACATCATGTTCAATGTAATAAATAATAAAACAAATTGATACAGAAGGGATAAGGAAGATAAGTCGCCCCCAAAAGGTGTGGTTTGGTGACAAATTGCTTAAAACTAGGTTGTCAGGTCCCAAGTTCGAGTTCAGATGGTGCATCTCTTGTAAAAGCTTGGGGCAGCTGGAAATTTTACATGATCTACTTAAGCATGAGTCGGGTGGTTTGACGGCGAGGTTTCCAACGTTTCTAAAAAAACGTCATGAAAATGTCAATCTTTAATATCTAAATTCTTCAATTTTTTCTTGTTAATTCCTGTTTGACTTCTTATTCTTGATTTCTGAATGGTTTCTGAGTTTAGAGAGTATTTTGCCCTTAAAAGAGACTTATTTTCATCCCAAAAAAATATTCATGAAGTAACCCTAAACTTTCATCATATATAAATATTATAAAATAAAAGTTTCTTATTCAATTTATGACTTTTCATATTGATGGCGCACCATTGGGCTTTTGAGTGGGGCACGAATGGCCAAATTTAGCCACCGGCTTTCATTGTCGCGACAATGAACTCGTCCCTGACTTGTCAATGATTGACAATGCAAAACTATCAATTTCAAGCTTGATTTTAACCATGAAGGATTCTGATTCAGTCTTCGAAGTAGTTATAAAGTTATAGATAATTACGTCTTCTTTTTAATGCAATTTGAATTGTTGGTTTTATTCTAGGTCCCAAGTTCAAACAAGACATGAAAACAATGTGTGAATACATCAACGGAGGTAGTGGAATACTTACATTGATCGGTTGAGATGATTTGATGAAGAACAAAACTTATTTTTCCTCCATCAAAGTGGCGCCTATGCATCCAGATTTTGCCCCTGAAAAAATCAGATTTGGATCCAACTTTAGAAGCTCCAAACTCCGTTGATCCATTCCCGGCTCGTGGGTTAGTTTCCCTAACACCTTCGTATGCCTCTCGGGAGTGCTAGCTCCATGATTTTTGCCACAAAAACCAGATTATTCTCAGCCCTCATTCACGCCCAAATGGAACAAAAATGAAGAGAGAATTGGCCCAAGGCCGTGAGTAAGAGAGACAAAAGGAAGCTAAAAAACGTGAGCTATATTTGAGAGAGAGAAATTGTAAAATTGAATAATGATTTCTAAAATCTATTTCAACATTTACAAAACATTTTTCACCTTGTAAAAGTCAAGGTAAAAGCATTTTAATTAATTAAAAATCAAATGCCATAAATGCTTTTCCTAAAAGCATTTACAAAAGTCAAGTGTAATTAACTCCATCTACTATTCACTTTAATAAAGTGAATAGTAACAAGTCACATCACATTTAATTTTGATGCTTGATTTGACATGTGGGCCCCACATGATATTAAATGCGAGCGGGCCCCGCAAAGCAATCCCGGGCTCGGTTATGCTAATTCCGAATTAACGTATTTCCGTCGCTACGTAAATAATTGATTATGCCTAGTGAAATCACTATTCACGTCGCTAACGAATTAATTCCAAATTAACTCGTTTGCCCGAATTAAAATCCAATTTCAATTCCGCGTCGAAATCTAATTTCATTTAATATATCGAATATATTAGTTCATCGATTAATTCCAAATTAATCGTTCTCTCTCTTTGACGATATTTTATCCCGGATAAAATATCTCCGCGATTAATCCCAGATTAATTTTCTCTCACTTCGAATTAATCCCAGATTAATAAATGTGTCAGACATACATCATCAGCGTATCTTCGGGAAGCGACCCATGAGATCTCCGGATATGTTGGCAGTGAATACGGTCGTTGGAGTATCTAAATACGTACGTACCAAGTATGACGTTTTTACCGATTCACAAGACAAGGTTAGCTTCTAGCAAAGCGCCATGCCTACCCAATTCTCCGGAAATATCCTTATAGGAATATATAGATCTATATCAGGCGTAGTATACTAAGTATCGTGCATATCGGCCCAGTATCGGATAGTCACGTGCTAGGACTGGGGCTGGATAAGTGTCTGCCCCGTCCGAAGCACATGTCGGATGTCTGGTAACTAGTCTCTATAATCGGATATTCATGACTTTGTCACAATATCCCGATTGGTTGCGCAACACTCAAGAGCACTAATACCGTATCCTACGTGACATCATCTCCACTATGACTGAAGTGATACTCCCGTCTTGACATCACACCCAATACACTACGACTCTCTGATAAACCCAGAAGTGGTGTACACAGAACCGGCTAAAGCCCTGCACCACCAAGACCAAAGTCTACCGATTGTCGCAAGTATTAGCGATGCAAGTCTCAGGTTAAGACCATACACACCTACCCTAATGTCAGCCTCCCATAGACACATAGTCATAATACCAATGGGATTCCGAGGGGTCTATCCAGAGCGAAGCTGTTTCCCGTACCATCGGTGAAACACAACCTCCTATCGCACTTGCATAAGTATCCTATACTTAAATATATGAGAACTATGTTGTTGTGCCCTCACAACGCGCACAAGTGCAATACTAGCCTATTCCGCATTATTGATGTCCAGTCTCGATAATACTACGGCTAGGGATATTTAATGATTAATCCTTCGTGGACTGATATTGTCTCATATCATTCTCAATCCAGGAACTAATCATAAGGACCTCTCTTCATTTATACATCTATGGTGATGTAATCACAAATGATGAGAGTGCAATTTCCTTGTCACATAGTTAATTTGTACAACAACACCGTGATCTGTACAAATAGTGACGCTATGGGTCATATTATCCAACAATCTCCCACTTGGCACATAGCCAGTCACTCGAGTGTCATACACCCGAACTATGTACGGTTCACTCAAATTGCTGAGAAAAGATTTTCGTCAGCGGATTTACATGATTATAGTCTGACGTGATTTATACGATCATCACATCGCCATGATGTATGATCCGAACGAATCAGATGAATATAAAAGTATATATCTGGATCGTCGATGAGACCTTTAATTCTTTAGCCTGTGCTGACGCCCAGCTCAGCTGCTAACAGAACTATATCTAATCTAATTAGATTTATTATCGACCCAAATGCCTTCAATTGCTGCCTCAGCAGCAGCAATAATCCGCATTTTTGTTGTTTATTCGGCAACAGTTATCTTGCTCGGAACATTTCCATCTCACTGTCCCGTTATTCAAACTTTATAGTACCACGGTATTTACCGGTTTGGAAACTTACAGCAGTGATCCTAGTCACTTCAAGTTCTCCTTCTCTATAGTTTAAGACAACATCTTTAGTTCTCTAAGATACTAACAGATGTTGTTAACTTCAATCCAATGACTATCACTTGGATTGTCCTGATTGTGACTCCATATGCTCAAAGCATATGAGACACTTAATCACGTACATTTTAAATGTACAATTCCCAGAGAGTGTTGACAACTTCAAATCTATCCAGTAGATCTTTATTCCTTTAATAAAGGTTGTTACTCCTAAGAATTCTATATAGAATTTTCATGAAAGCCAAGCTTTCACTAATTTTCTTATGGGAATTTCATTGTCAGTGCACTCCCACTAACCTCCTTATCTACACAAGAATTATTTCGTTTTGAATTAAATCACTAACCATTATGATTACATCAAAACGTCAGTTCCAAGAACCTTATGCTTGTTTTAATCCAAACATGGATCGAATAACCCGCAAACACTGTTTGTTGGTTATGTTACGACAAAATCATCAGGATGTTATAAATATCCTCCAAAATGTTTCCTTTTCAGGAAAGCGATTTTGATCTATAACTGATAGATTTCATAAATGAAATATACAGTATCAACAAGCATCATCAAAATGGATTTACCATGGCAACAGGTAAAAGGTTGAACCGTTGTTAACACAATGTTGATAACGATACCTTTCCATCACAAGCCTAGCTTTGTACGTTGGTATGTTGCCATCCATGTATGTCTTCCTTGAAGACGTTTACAGTACCAATAGGCACAATGCCTTGTGGTACGACAACTAGTGTCCAAACATAGTTGTTATACATGGAATCCATTCTGGATTCATGGCAGTTTGCCATGATAGGGAGTCGATACCTTGTATCACTACCTCAAAACGTAATTGATTGGTATATCTCCATGAGTTTGACATCTTCATGAGGTGAGATCAGAAACCGATACTCCAAATTATTTTCTGACTCTCTCCAATCTACGCAGTTCTTGTGTATTTGAAGATTAATGGTACATATTCATTCTTGATGAACTGTTTGTGTTCTATTAAGGACTTCGTGCCTTGAATAGTATTACTCCGATTTACATCGAGTATTACTATCCTCCCACTGACCACTGGATATCGGTATTCCTCCTAGAAAAACCGCATGGTGAGCAATAATCATATTGTTCTCATGTGAGATTTATAAGTACTATACTTATGGTTTTCCCTAGGATAACCTATATCTGGCACTTATCCAATTTGGGTTCTAGTTTGGTATCATCCAAACATTATGCCCGGCATACCCAAATTCTTAGGAATAAGAAACTCTGTTCTTTCCTGTTCATATCTTATATGACATCTGTCAAACAGATTTTCATGGAACCTTATTCTAAATAAGTTTTGCACTGTAAATACATATCTTGTTGAAGGAAATGATAGCTCAGAGTGACTCGTGATAAACCTTATCATGTCTAACAAAATTCGGTTTCCAGTTCGGACACACCGTCAAACTGACGTGTCTCGGGAGGAGTCCTCATCTGAAAGAATACCCTACTCTTTCATATACATGTGAAACTTACTGATTGAGTATTTTCCATTACGATCTTACCGTGACGGTATAATACTATAGCCGGTCTGTTTGTTCACTTCGTGTCGAAACTCTAAAAGTTTCCGATCTGTGTTCCTTAAAAGAAACACATAACCATAACGTGATGCCACATCCGTTAAGGTCACGAAATATTCATATTCACATCTAGACTTGCTAGATATGGGCCCACTTACTTCACCATGAATAGGGCTAACAGATCGGTGGCATTTTACTATTACCAAGTAAATAGTATTTTAGGTACTTTACCTAATAAACTAGATTCGCAGACTTTATTTGAATAGCCAAATCAGTCCTAGTACCCACTCTTCAAAAGTGTGGATATACGAGTCTTGTCTAATTGTCCCAGACGATAATGCCACAAATAAGTCTCTATTGATCAAATCAATTTGAGCCATTTATTTGTCATTTTATATGTTTGAGATTTTTCATTATATTCAAAATATAAATTCTGTCATTCACATCTAATGTGATTATCTCACTATCATCTTTATATAATGAAACACTTAGTGTTCTAGAATACAAAGGTTTATCCACAATGGATTAAACACTGATATAGAGATAATGTCTCTAGTCAAACTAGTTACATTATAACAGTTCCTAATTTAAGTACATACCCGAAAGGCAGTTCCTAAACTTAGGTATCTACGGTCGAAACATCGACTTTAGTCCCGTTTCTGATTCGCAGATGAATCTCAGCTTGAAGTCAGTAACTGTAGACGCCGATTTTCGCCCGAGGTCCACAATCGAGATTTTGTATTGGGGCACTGGCGATCCTGCAAAACAAAGATGTAGAATGAGCGGGAGCACTGCCCACCGGTGTGGTGGGTGCCGGGGGAACTCCGACGCTCAAGTCAATGAAGGTACCAATGAGTTGGAATGTGGGAAGTCAAAGGTTGGATAATACCTTGAGCTTTTCGTAGGGTGCCGTGAGGGCGGTTAGTCGGAGGTGTGATGAGCTTGAGGAGAGAGTAGTCTCGAGCCGTGAGTATGAGAGATCCCCCCCTTTAATGCCTTGGCTCTTCTCTTTTATAGGCCCCTTGATGTCGGGTCTCTCTTCTGCCTGTTGGAGTCATTGTAACTGGCGACTTAATGGATGGTTTATGTCTGGTAACTGTTGACTTATGATGATGTTTATGAGTTTATGTTTTCTTTTGATATGGTAACTGGTGTCCGTTGGTTCTCTTGATGACAATAGGCTTGGGCCCATGAGGCCTCTTGGTTCGATATTTTACTTTCGGGCCGGACTCACTAATGGTCTTCGGGCTTGGTGGTTAGCCCTGGGGTAAAATGTCGATTTTACCCATGGGCCCAAATTTGGCCCGTACAGTTTGTCCCCTACTATTTAAGTCAAGAAGTCCTTGACTTGGAGAGTACTTGACGCGTGTGTCGCCTGGGGCGAGAACATAGGATGTCGATGTATCTAAGCATTGATGCTGCCTACAAGAGCCATTGGGGAAGTACCGAGTCGACTAAACCAGATGAAGGTCAGGCTATATGTCATACGACATGCGTAATCCATGTCTACAACTTGACTCGACATGAGTCTATGGGGGATGTCCCCGGTCGACTGGACTTGATGAGGCAGGAAGATATATCATACGACATGAGTAATCCATGTCTACAACTTGACTCGACATGAGTCTATGGGGGATGTCCCCGGTCGTCTGGACTTGATGAGGCCAGGAAGATATATCATACGACATGAGTAATCCATGTCTACAACTTGACTCGACATGAGTCTATGGGGGATGTCCCCGGTCGTCTGGACTTGATGAGGCCAGGAAGATATCATACGACATGAGTAATCCATGTCTACAACTTGACTCGACATGAGTCTATGGGGGATGTCCCCGGTCGTCTGGACTTGATGAGGCCAGGAAGATATATCATACGACATGAGTAATCCATGTCTACAACTTGACTCGACATGAGTCTATGGGGGATGTCCCCGGTCGTCTGGACTTGATGAGGCCAGGAAGATATATCATACGACATGAGTAATCCATGTCTACAACTTGACTCGACATGAGTCTATGGGGGATGTCCCCGGTCGTCTGGACTTGACGAGGCCAGGAAGATATATCATACGACATGAGTAATCCATGTCTACAACTTGACTCGACATGAGTCTATGGGGGATGTCCCCGGTCGTCTGGACTTGACGAGGCCAGGAAGATATATCATACGACATGAGTAATCCATGTCTACAACTTGACTCGATATGAGTCTATGGGGGATGTCCCCGGTCGTCTGGACTTGATGAGGCCATGAAGATATATCATACGACATGAGTAATCCATGTCTACAACTTGACTCGACATGAGTCTGTGGGGGATGTCCCCGGTCGTCTGGACTTGATGAGGCCAGGAAGATATATCATACGACATGAGTAATCCATGTCTACAACTTGACTCGACATGAGTCTATGGGGGATGTCCCCGGTCGTCTGGACTTGATGAGGCCAGGAAGATATATCATACGACATGAGTAATCCATGTCTACAACTTGACTCGACATGAGTCTATGGGGGATGTCCCCGGTCGTCTGGACTTGATGAGGCCAGGAAGATATATCATACGACATGAGTAATCCATGTCTACAACTTGACTCGACATGAGTCTATGGGGGATGTCCCCGGTCGTCTGGACTTGATGAGGCCATGAAAATATATCATACGACATGAGTAATCCATGTCTACAACTTGACTCGACATGAGTCTATGGGGGATGTCCCCGGTCGTCTGGACTTGATGAGGCCAGTATATTCTCCAGTGACCAGTCTTAAAAAAAGGCGCCAAGGGGAGTCTTCATATTGTCTAGACCAGATGAAGGTCTTGGCACATGTCGTATGACATTTCCTGTAAATTTTGAGAATCATGAATCTCGAAAGTGATGGTGAGCAAGTGCTCTTTTGCCCGTTGCCCATTGCCTAAAGGATTCGTTAAGTAAGCTAGTTGATCATCCAGTATCATTATGTCCTGTGGATCGGGGCATATGTCGGTCTATCAAGTAGTTTGTCAAATGGAAGATATATATATATTATTCCTCTTGTACTTGTTGTCTGGTGATCCCCTTAAATAAGACGTCTTGTAGTGTCGAATTGGGCATGTAGTCTGGGGATCATATCCTCAGGGTAGTCAACGGACTGCAATATGGCCATGTTATTTCATCTAAGCTCAAATGAGTTCTTCTCATTAAAAATATACTCATTGTATCGGGTGTGCTGGATTTTAGTAACACTGCCTTTTGGTGGGGATATTAGTCGTAGCAGACGCCCACTTCGTCTGAGATTTATTAGAGACTACTAGTCATATTGGTGGGATCATTTTGGTATATTATATTATGGGCTTCTCTCAATTCTGAACACAACGTGTGAGTGGGCTTCTTCCCTTCATACATGTACGGTCTCCTTTCTCTTGTACTATCTTGTGGAACTCCTCTTGAATCCCATGCGACTTTGTTTGTGATAGCTGCGAATAGATCTTTGTCGAGCGGACCATTTTATTTGGCATCAGACTCGTTGAGGCCATCCATCTCTGGCGTGTATTGTGGCTTTATTTGCACCGTAAATAGTGAGCCCTTTATTTAACTCGACTTCCTCAGCATTGACCTCACTTCAACCTTTTGTCGCATTGGAGGTTTCTTTAATCAAAGAAACGAGGAGGTTCAAAGTCTTCCAGTAAATTTCAACAAATCCAACCAAACACCAGCCTAACATAGAGGAACGAACTAGGGATATAGCAAACAAGCCTCAAAGGGCCACGACAAACCAGGAGCCAGCAAACAAGCCTCAAAGGCCACGACAAACCAGGAGCCCTGAGAGTGCGAGCAAGTTCTTTTTTTTTTTTTTAACAATTGAAAATTTTTAAGCATTCTTGTGGAAAATTGAATGTAACAGGAATATGAAATCTGGCCTACGGTTGTCGCGTATAGAACTAAGCAAAGCCTGCCAACTGCTCGAGAGAATGCCACAAAAAGGCTTTTTAATGAAAATCTCACTCTTCGTCGGGTGGTGTCTGTGTGTAGATGGTATGCCACCAGAAATCGAGCTTGAAACCCTCACCTTACCAACGAGCCGATAACTGATGAATGTCAATCTCTTGCTTCTGCTAGCTCATCTGTTGATCTATCAAAGCGTTTGTAGTCCAACGGTTATGATAATTGCCTTCCAAGTAGTAGCAATAGTGGTTGAAGCCATCTTAACCTTCCAATTCAGTTCTTGTCGAATGAGAAGGAGTTAGAGACCAGAGAGCTGACTCAAAGAGTTTGAGCAAAAACCAAACAAACTATGATGTTTCTGTGGCCAAAGCAAGGAGAATCTGTAATTTTGTCGGTCCAGGTGTTGGTAGCATGCCTCAAATGTTTCCGTGCGATTTTTTTTATATCCCTTTGCAATAGACAATGTGGGAATTTTAGTTCAGTGTGTTGGACTGGTGAAGGTCGTCTCTCCTGCTTAATTTGAGAAGCTGAGATTGTGGAGTTTATTTCTATTGAGCTTTTGGGCTTTCTGTTTACTGCTTCTCTTTGGATGCGTTCTTGGTAGCTTTTGCACTGTTTTGCAATCTTATACCATTGTTTTGCAAACATTCTCTTTGTCTACATTTTCATGTAGCGTGGGTCTTTAACCGCACTGTAGGTTGGAATGGATTCTTGTCAAGATTCAGAAACATCATCAGAGAGTCTTTCCTGATCTGTGAGATTTCGAAGATTGTATCTGCTCGGAAATAAATGTTGTGGTGAGTTACAACTTGATTCTTTTTTCATACATTCCACATCGAGCTGATCAGATTGCAATTCCAGTGGTTGCTCTGGAGAAGTTTCCGGATCTGGGAGGTGAACAGCTGGTGAAGACATGGCATCTTCGCCACCTTCCAGAAGATGACTATGAGCAGTCTAGTGGTTGATTTCCCATTTACCATTAACAGGACATGGGGTCGACTCTCAGATTGAGCACAAATTTACAGAGCAATGAGGATTCATGTGCTCGTGTGATGGTGGGTCCATCGCTATCTTCTGATTAGAAGATGACTAGAGAATAAACGCACCTGAGCTCTTTGTCACTGAGACATGGCATCTCTGAATTGAACTCGTCACGAGATATCAATTTGGATAAGGCGTGTGGGGATTGAATGCTCTGCTAGTGAGGAGTTGGTGTGTAGTGTAAGGGCTGTTTCGCCTGTTGCTTATGTTACTGATAGTGGAAATGTTTGTGGTACTGGCCCGTGTGAAATTGAGTGCTTTAGTTGGTGGGCTTGGCGTATACCTCATGCGACATTATCGGCTCAAAGTCAAGTTTCAGCTTGGGCTTGCTAGCTGGGTCAACTTCATGAAATGGACTTGTGGGGTGATCTGTATGTTGAGTTCTTCTTGTCGTATGAGGGAGATGAATATCTTTTCATGTCGAATGAAGAAGATGAAAGCTTAATCATGTCGTTTGAAGAATGAAAGAATAGCTTCCTATGTCGTCTGGAAGAGTCAGCAACCATCCAATGCAGACAGAAGTGGACGACATTTCAACAAGGTCGTTTGGAGGAAATGAAATACACGCCGTATGATTGTTCTTCTAATTAGTGGGATAACAATCTTTCTGCTTGGTTCGAGCGAGTTGATATTCCTTCCATGTCATATGGATTAGTAGTCCGAAGAAGATGGCCTTATATCTATGTGGTAGAGGTGGTAAATCATACATATCATCCGGAATAATAACTATGTTCTTCGTCTTTTGGAGGAGATGTCAATCTTTGTATGTTGTGAGAGTTAACGACCACCTTGTCGTATGGAGAAAATGACTATCCTCTTATGTCTTTTGAGGAAGATACCAATCATTACATGTAGTATGAAGTCGTTAGCAATCTATTTTGTTATATATGAAATTGGTTTATGTTTTATCTGATGGTACCTCAATCAAGCTAAGTCTTCTTCCATCTCATGTCAGATGAGATCTTAAACATGTGTCATGTGGGGTGTCGAGTAGATACTTTATCAAGTAACAAGCTACATAAAGTAATATCAATTGGAACAACCTCTATAACACTAATATCGAATATGACATTCCTACAAGTTATATACCAGACATTGTGAATGTCGACTGAGCCATCCATAACTATTGCCTAGTTGTAAATTGTTATGTCGATTAGGACACCCATATCAAGTTTCATACTATAAATTATAATACCAACTATGACATCTATTACAAGTCCTTAGCCACATATTGATGTCGACTGGGACATCATTAAAAGGTGCAAGACATACCTGGTAATGTTAACCAAGATGTCCACGCCAAGTCTTCATTCGGGTACGTCGACTGGGACACCGTCTTCATGCCAAGTACTTGTTCCTTATAGAAGTCCATAAGAGACAACCCAATCACGTAGTATGGAGCTTGAAGAAATCCATGCACTCTTGAAAGATGACAATCATTTCACACGTAGTAAGAGGTTGGTGACAATCAACCCATGGATCGTTATGTGCATTAGGGTCGTAGATAGAGATGTTTTTGCTTGCTAAGAATCGCTAGGGCCCCACGGTGGGCGCCAAATTGTAGACGCCGGTTTTCGCCCGAGGTCCACAATCGAGATTTTGTATTGGGGCACTGGCGATCCTGCAAAACAAAGATGTAGAATGAGCGGGAGCACTGCCCACCGGTGTGGTGGGTGCCGGGGGCACTCCGACGCTCAAGTCAATGAAGGTACCAATGAGTTGGAATGTGGGAAGTCAAAGGTTGGATAATACCTTGAGCTTCGTAGGGTGCCGTGAGGGCGGTTAGTCGGAGGTGTGATGAGCTTGAGGAGAGAGTAGTCTCGAGCCGTGAGTATGAGAGATCCCCCCCTTTAATGCCTTGGCTCTTCTCTTTTATAGGCCCCTTGATGTCGGGTCTCTCTTCTGCCTGTTGGAGTCATTGTAACTGGCGACTTAATGGATGGTTATGTCTGGTAACTGTTGACTTATGATGATGTTTATGAGTTTATGTTTTCTTTTGATATGGTAACTGGTGTCCGTTGGTTCTCTTGATGACAATAGGCTTGGGCCCATGAGGCCTTTGGTTCGATATTTTACTTTCGGGCCGGACTCACTAATGGTCTTCGGGCTTGGTGGTTAGCCCTGGGGTAAAATGTCGATTTTACCCTTGGGCCCAAATTTGGCCCGTACAGTAACCTGCTCATAGCAGATTCTGAACATCAATACATATATTTTATATACCACACTAAGTATTTAAAATCTAATTTCAATACTAGTAGTGAACATAACTTGATAAACATTTTTAAAGTCAGAGCCTTGCTCTTTCTTTAATTCCTTCGTGTCTTCCATATCCGAATGGTTGCCACTTTGGGATATGTCAATTATCCTTTTCAATATTTCAGAAACCTTAGGCCAAGCCTTGGGTTTTTAAAATATCGAAATGATGTGCACTTTGTGCTACATGCCCAATTGCAAACTTTGACTTTATCTCCTTTAGAATAGTCAATTAATTCTCCAAGAATTATTAGTTGCAATTTTAATACCTTTTAAATCTAAAGATAGATTTATGACAAGTATTTTAATTAAGTACTAAAGTCATCATCACATAAATCTTCCAAAGATTTATGCTCTACTTATTTACTTAATTATGGCCTAGATATAATAAGTTATTTTATCAAATAAAGTAACCTATTATTTATTCCCAATTTGAAAATTAAATCATTTAAAATATTTTAATCCTAAGATTATATTTTAAATATCCATCATCTTGATTTCAAATAGTCCAACTATTTAATCAATTTATTTCAGGTACTATTTATTATAATGATTACAATAATCCAATTATTTAATCATCTATAATTTTGATATTGATTACTATAATCAATTATAAAATCAACTATCATTTTAATTCAATTATATTGATTACTATAATCCAAATATAAAATCAACTATATATTGAATAAGTTTGTATATAGTCCAACTATATTATAAAACAACATTAAATATTTGACGAGTAATATATATTTTTGAGCGCGTATGGCGAGTAATTGAACGAATATTGCAAATTCAATTCTTGCCTCCCACTATTTTTCGGCGAGCCTCTAACCCTTTGTCGAGTACTCGGGAAACCGTGTTTCCTAGTGGGCTAGGATCCCGTTAAGTATCACACAACCTTGACTTTGGCCAACAAATTGTATGATAATTAACTAGGTAGATCTCGAAGATCAATTGGATCTCATCCAACTCCTAGATCCAGTAGGTGAACATCCAAGTCCGAAACATATATCTTATATATGCCTATATATCGAATATATACCCTAACCTTTTTCCTCTGAATCAACTAGGCCTTGGCTTGGGCACAACAAACCTAATGATCCCAGTCTAGCGTGGACCCATTGACCATGGAAGCTTCGTAATCAATGTCGTTGGACAAGAAGTGGTATTGACTTTGGCCAACAAACCACAACTTGGACAAGACACCAATATGGAACAAAGCTTCGTGATTCAAACACATCTTTGACGGACAAGGGCTTGACTTTGGCCAACAACCCATGCCAATCTCGGATCTTGAGTAAGAATCACTCAATGGAAGGAAAAACGCATGATATTTAATGAGGGTTTTTTTCGCGTGCAAATTGGCTACCAATTTAATTATCTTTGTTAAGGTCTCATCATCATACACCCTTAAACATGCATTCTAAATACATAATAAAGCGCATATGAAAATAAAATAATAATGATATGCGGATGGATACTTAATACATTGATCCTAGATCAAATCTCTCCCTTTCTCTCTCAAGCTAGCACTTGTATTACTTCTACCCAATTACATAATACTTCTAAAGAAACCTCATTTACATTGAGGGGAATAGGTGAGAAGAGAATACAATAGAATAGAGGTGATAAGGCTGGACACGCAGGTCCAATTAATAAATCGAATTATTACAATAATTTCCAAATTGCCCCCCCCGACTAATATCCATCCGATATACGTTATTCATTCATCACAACCACGTATTCACACAAAGCATGCTATCAATCAATCTAATCAAATTAATTAATCTGAAAATTAAGTGATCATCCAATATTCAAACAACGATTTGATTTTGCTCGAGTCAAACTCGTTTTTGCGAATAAGTACTCAAAGTACGAATTCTTGAATTAAATTAAAATACAACATCAAATCCAATTTAATATCTATTTAATACTAATTCACTATTCAATTCCCAATTAAATATTACACTTTATTTAATAAACCCTTTTCGACTTAAATTCCAAATTTAATCGTGTCGGGTCTCAAAGCCCAATTAACGTCCAACGTCAATTCAATTCAAGTCCAATGGGCTTTCAATTAATTTCATTAAGGCATGTGCTTCGGCAACCAAAGCCCAATCAAGGGGTAACCCCATAAGCCCAGAAATCATTTAGGCCCATTAGGCCCAATTAAACTTTAAAGGTTCATTAGCCGCATTTGGGCTTTATGGTTTTGGTTTTGGGCCCAATTGGATCCAATCCGTTTGGCCTAAATCCAACTTGATAAAATCAAGCCCAATAATCCCAATTACAACATTAGAAGCCCAAATCCAATTTAAGGCCCAAATAATTAAATTACCAAATTCCAAATTTCCAATTTAATTACCTAAAGTGTATATTATGATTAATCAACTAAATCAATATTTCCAAAACATGAAATTAGTCCAATTAATCATATTCATCATCATCATCACATGTCCAACACATAAATGAACAAACCCATATAACTGCTATAGGTCTCGGCCAAGGGATGGATTTTATGTCCAATTCGGTTTTAATCCAATTAATCCACAATCGACATTAAATCAACTTCCCGAATGATTTCCAACACATCCAATGTTCAAAAAATCAAAATTACCAAGACATTAAAAGGGCTATAACATTCGGCCAAGGTGAAGCAAATTGGGGATTTTTGTTCAATTCAAAATTCAATCAAATTGACTTCAAATTAACATCATCCTTTATCATTATAACTCACCCAATGAATTAAAATGAAAAAATTCCAAGAACTCCAACACTATACACCATTCGGCCATGGCTACTATTTGGGAAAAATTGTTCCAAACCATTTTTCATGAAATTGATCAAATCAAACTTCCATTAAACATCAAAATAAACATTCTTAATCAAACAATTTAACCAAATCATGCTCAAAATCAATTTACCCAATTTTAAGCACTAAAATTTTCATGCTTGAACCTAGGCTCTTGATGCCATTGTTGGTTTTATTCTAGGTCCCAAGATCAAACAAGACATGAAAACAATGTGTGAATACATCAACGGAGGTAGCGGAATACTTACATTGATCGGTTGAGACGATTTGATGACGAACAAAACTTATTTTTCCTCCATCAAAGTGGCGCCTATGCATCCAGATTTTGCCCCTGAAAAAATCAGATTTGGATCCAACTTTAGAAGCTCCAAACTCCGTTGATCCATTCCCGGCTCGTGGTTTAGTTTCCCTAACACCTTCGTATGCCTCTCGGGAGTGCTAGCTCCATGATTTTTGCCACAAAAACCAGATTATTCTCAGCCCTCATTCACGCCCAAATGGAACAAAAATGAAGAGAGAATTGGCCTAAGGCCGTGAGTAAGAGAGACAAAAGGAAGCTAAAAAACGTGAGCTATATTGAGAGAGAGAAATTGTAAAATTGAATAATGATTTCTAAAATCTATTTCAACATTTACAAAACATTTTTCACCTTGTAAAAGTCAAGGTAAAGCGTTTTAATTAATTAAAAATCAAATGCCATAAATGCTTTTCCTAAAAGCATTTACAAAAGTCAAGTGTAATTAACTCCATCTTCTATTCACTTTAATAAAGTGAATAGTAACAAGTCACATCACATTTAATTTTGACGCTTGATTTGACATGTGGGCCCCATATGATATTAAATGCGAGCGGGCCCCTCAAAGTAATCCTGGGCTCGGTTACGCTAATTCTGAATTAACGTATTTCCGTCGCTACGTAAATAAATGATTATGCCTAGTGAAATCACTATTCACGTCGCTAACGAATTAATTCCAAATTAACTCGTTTGCCCGAATTAAAATTCAATTTCAATTCCGCGTCGAAATCTAATTTCATTTAATATATCGAATATATTAATTCATCGATTAATTCCAAATTAATCGTTCTCTCTCTTTGACGATATTTTATCCCGGATAAAATATCTCCGCGATTAATCCCAGATTAATTTTCTCTCACTTCGAATTAATCCCAGATTAATAAATGTGTCAGACATACATCATCAGCGTATCTTCGGGAAGCGACCCATGAGATCTCTGGATATGTTGGCAGTGAATACGGTCGTTGGAGTATCTAAATACGTACGTACCAAGTATGACGTTTTACCGATTCACAAGACAAGGTTAGCTTCTAGCAAAGCGCCATGCCTACCCAATTCTCCGGAAATATCCTTATAGGAATATATAGATCTATATCAGGCGTAGTATACTAAGTATCGTGCATATCGGCCCAGTATCGGATAGTCACGTGCTAGGGCTGGGGCTGGATAAGTGTCTGCCCCGTCCGAAGCACATGTCGGATGTCTGGTAACTAGTCTCTATAATCGGATATTCATGACCTTGTCACAATATCCCGATTGGTTGCGCAACACTCAAGAGCACTAATACTGTATCATGCGTGACATCATCTCCACTATGACTGAAGTGATACTCCCGTATTGACATCACACCCAATACACTACGACTCTCTGATAAACCCAGAAGTGGTGTACACAGAACCGGTTAAAGCCCTGCACCACCAAGACCAAAGTCTACCGATTGTCACAAGTATTACCGATGCAAGTCTCAGGTTAAGACCATACACACCTACCCTGATGTCGGTCTCCCATAGACACATAGTCATAATACCAATGGGATTCCGAGGGGTCTATCCAGAGCGAAGCTGTTTCTCGTACCATCGGTGAAACACAACCTCCTATCGCACTTGCATAAGTATCATATACTTAAATATATGAGAACTATGCCGTTGTGCCCTCACAACGCGCACAAGTGCAATACTAGCCTATTCCGTATTATTGATGTCTAGTCTCGATAATACTACGGCTAGGGATATTTAATGATTAATCCTTCGTGGACTGATATTGTCTCATATCATTCTCAATCCAGGAACTAATCATAAGGACCTCTCTTCATTTATACATCTATGGTGATCTAATCACAAATGATGAGAGTGCAATTTCCTTGTCACATAGTTAATTTGTACAACAACACCGTGATCTGTACAAATAGTGACGCTATGGGTCATATTATCCAACATGAATAACCCATATAAGATATCATATGAGAAAATTATAACAAAAATACTAAATGCTGTGTAAATTAGGAAACCACTAGTCTCATTATTCTACAGGCTGTTTGGACCAAACTTATCTCCATTGTTGCACTCTAGCTGCTCGTCAATTCTCTTTGCATTTGAGGTCTGGGCTCTTATCTTTATCTTTATCCGTATCTTTCTTGTCTTTGTGCTTCGCCTTTCGGTCTTTCTTATCACTATGTTTTTCGTTACATTACTGTTCTTTTTTCTCTACTACATTGTACATTCCCTCTTTCCTTGTGCTTTCCCTGAATACAACTGTTGATGGTGTTTTCAGGTACTATGACATTTAAAGTAGCATGACGAGGATAAGAGGGTAATTCCTTGTTTAAGTGAGATCATCAAAGTCAACCCGACCACTTTACAATAAAAGAACAAGCACCTTACGGTTTCAAACCGACCACAACAAGAAATAGACCGAGCACTTTATGATCGGTAACCGAGCACTTGAGTTCGGATGACCAGGCAATTATCAGATCGACAACAGCATTCTCAGTTCAAAGAACTATTATGATCGACCTCATGAAGACCGACCAGATAGCGAGATATGCTCCAGAAGATGACACCATATTCATGTGGATAAGATGAAACAAATTATCCTACTTTCGCAAGGAAATGAAGTCAAAATCCAAAAAGGAATAAGAAAAGAGAAAGCAACGTTGGATTAGAAATCCTCACAAGAGGAGAAGACTGAGTTCAACAAGGATTTCTTATGCAAATAGGAGTCTGATTTATGTACTATTATAAATAGGAGGGCAGAGTATGTGTAAGGGGCATCAAAAAATTAGTGATCAGAATCATCAAGCTCTGATTTGTAAACACAAAAAGATCTGAGAAGAGTATTAAAGTAATAAAAAAGTGTCATCCTATTTTTGTCCGTGGACGTAGGTCGGATCCAATTCCACCGAACCACTTTAAAACTCCTTGTCGATTGGTGTGTTTATCTGTCTTTTGCTAAATTTTCTTTTGGTCCCCCATAACCAAACAAATTCACTATTGAAGGAGGAATCCCTCAGAGGCGATATTCCCGTATTGCCCTAAGACCAAAATCCACCGTCAACAGTTGGCGCCGTTTGTGGGGAAACCAACAAAAAGCAACTCGCGTAGTAAGACAATGGCGTAAGGCGGAAACCACCAATCATCAGGGAGCTCGGCTGCAGATTGGATGGAGAAAATCGAGGAGAACCTTAGGAAAGAAATGGAGGAAAACCAAACTTTACTAAAAACCATAGTAGACCGGTTGGAAAAGATAGAAGGAGCGCACGACGGAAAATTCGAGGCCGGGACTAGCCGACGAAGGAACGAAATAGCAGAAGGAAAAAGAATTGTCGATACAAGTGAGGACGACAGACCCCGGAGGAGGGGTCCCTACAGGGTAAGATCCGTGGTGGTGAAGAGAGATTCCCAGACCGAGGACACATGGGAGGAAGAGGATGACAAATCGTCACCAGACTCCTCCTATGGTAGCCCTCACAGCACCCGGAGAAGAGGGAAAGAATATAACGAAAAAGTACGAGAAGATACCGACCCTGAGAAGCACCACTCCCAAGATAACAGAAAGAAAGGAAACCACATGAGGCCGTATGGAACCAAAGACAGCAGCATGAAATCTTGGTTACGGGAGGAGCTGGCCAAAGGGGGAGTATGCCCCAACACAGACAGAGGGGATGTCCAGGACGACAAAGATGAGTCCCCCCTCATAGAAGAAATAAAATCAGAGAAATTCCCAAAAAGATTCAGCATGCCAACCATGACGCCATACAAGGGCCATACCGATCCCAAAACCCACATTGAAGGCTTCGTCCTACTAATGAAGGTACAAGGGGTAACAGGGGACCCCATTTGCAAAGTATTCCCCTTAACTCTAGCCGGACCGGCCATTCTATGGTATAGAAGCCTAGCCCCAAGAAGCATCAGCAGCTTCGCACAACTCAGAAAGTCATTCATACGACACTTCAAGGGGGCTTGTGTCCCCAGAAAGACAATTGGAGAACTAAGGCTTATGAAACAAAGAGACGATGAACCATGAAAATATTTATCGAAAGATACCACAATATGGTACTCGAAGTCGGAGGGTAAGAATCCCCCGAGCCCTGGAAAGCTTGAAGGGAGCCTTGAAATTCGGGAGGCTATGGACCCACCTAAGGATCCAAGACACCCCGGACTACGCCACCGCCCTGGAGGTGGCCCGAAAATTCGTTTTATTAGAGAACTAGAAGAAAATATCCCGAAAAGGGAACACCATCAGAGAAAGAACCACAAGGGAAGGTGCCCCCCGCCGTGTAGAAAGAGAATCCAGAATACCACCCGCGAAGCACAAGGAGTTCAAACCACTACACCGAGACAACCAAGAGAGAAGGGCGCCGACCCAGGTAAACCATGTGGTCAAGGAAGATGCATACATTCCCCTAAAGAAACCACTGGGACAAATTGTCATAGAGATCCAGGGGAAAGGCCTCTTAGTAGAACCCAACCAAAGAAGATTTCCCCCGGACAAGAGGAACCAAAAGGCTTATTGCGTACACCACAACTCCAGAGGACATGCAACAGACGGATGTAAAGATCTACGGGAACAGATGGAAGACCTAGCACGAAACGAACATTGAACAAATACATTGACCACGAAGTTATGACGGCCAGACAAAGAGCACGTTGCCGCCAAATCAACTGAAAAAAGGGCAGTTTGTCCCCGAAACATGAATAAAAACTTTCTCTTTTCAAAAAGGTTCTCGTCCACTTTCTTAAAACATAAATAGAAAGACTTACAAAAAAAAAAAAAAAAAACCGGGGACAAACTCAGCGCCTAATACAAAAAGAAACGACCAAGCACGAAGACATGATCGGCTCGGGGCTGGACTTTGTTCCGCCGAGGCCACTCAGTTATTCGGTTCGGGGTCGGGTTACGTCCCACCGGGTCATGCTCATTGGTATGGGGACGGGACATTCCCTCAGAGCCAAGTACCTCTTTCAGCTCGGGGTCGGGTTACGTCCCACCGGGTCATGCCCATTGGTCTGGGGACGAGACATTCCCCCAGAGCCAAGTACCTCTTTCAGCTCGGGGTCGGGTTACGTCCCACCGAGTCATGCTCATTGGTCTGGGGACGAGACATTCCCCCAGAACCAAGTGTCTCTTTAGCTCGAAGTCCTCGGAATATTCAGGGACATACTCGATGCATAGGATCCGTGAGAAACATAGCACGGGGAGGGATGATACCCTCGTGGTGATTGTTTCCTCCAGTGTTACCGAACATAAGGAGGAAAATGCCCTTAATGTGTCGAAACACTATTTTGATCCTCACATACCCGATGTAATGGATCCGTGGGAAAGCATAGCACGGGAGTGATGAACCCCCGTGGCGATTGCTAGCTCCAGTGATGCCGGACCTAAAGAGGAATATACCCTTAGTATCCCGGACACTCTTTGATCCATTCATCATTCGGATCCGAGAGAGGCACAGCACGGGGATGCGTGGTGCCCCCGTGGTGTGTGCCTGCTCCAGCGTGGTAAGAAGGAGCCCTCATATAATACACAAGCTCCCCAGTGAACCGACGTGTAGAGGATGTACCCTCACCATTCAAACGCTCTACTGATCCAAATCCTGGTTCACCGGGACACTGAATTGAAAGATTCAGAATTATGTTTTGGAGACCTCGGGCAGGACGCTGTTTGAGGCATCCATGTTGTTATTTATGCTTGCAAAAAATGTTTTTGTTTGGGATAAGTGCTAAGTCACCCCCGCCTTTTGATTTTTATTTTCCAGAATCTTGTTTTTGTTTTTCGCTGGTCTGGCAGAGGGACGCCCATGCCAGATTCGGTAGGGCTTCAATGGTTGATTCACTTCCCTTCTGAATAAAGTCCCAGGGGTTAGTCGGCTCGGGGCTGGATTACGTTCCGCCGAGGCCACTTGTTAGTCGGCTCGGGGATGGATTACGTTCCGTCGAGGCCACTTGTTAGTCGGCTCGGGGCTGGATTACGTTCCGCCGAGGCCACTCGTTAGTCGGCTCAGGGCTGGATTTCGTTCCACCGAGGCCACTTGGTTATTCAGCTCGGGGTCGGGTTACGTCCCACCGAGTCAGCTTCTTTGGATTTGGGAGGTAACATTCCCCCAGAGCCAAAGTCTTTCACTCAGCTCGGGGTCGGGTTACGTCCCACCGAGTCAGTCTTCTTTTAGACTGTGGAGATAACATTCCCCCAGAGCTAAGTGTCTAACTCAGCTCGGGGTCGGGTTATGCCCCTCCGGCTCATATTGTCCCCCGAAGGGCCCCAAAGTGTTCGGATAAAAAGAAACTCAAAAAAAAATGAGAGGGAAAAGAAAAGTAAATATATAAATGCATAAATAGAGCATACAAAGTTATTACAAAAAAAAAAAAGAGAGTTGAAGTGTACACAGGGCCCCGGTCGGGTTACCCTTTCTCAGTCAGCCCGCACAGGGGCGGGAATTTCTTCCTCAGCTAGCCCGGACGGCGGAAGGATCGGCTCGACCTCAGGAGGAGGAACAGCGGCTTCAACAACATGAGAGACCTCTGCTTCAGGGATGGGAGGAGGGATCTCAAGACAGTCCTCGCCGGGGGCAGGAACATCAGGTCGTCCTTCTTGGGAAGCCCCGAAAACCGGAACAATCGAAATCGGGTCGGCATCCATCACCTCCTCAGAAGGAGGAGGGAGCCATTTCTGGAACTCCTCCTCAGAAATATCCCCCTTGCAAAAGCTGATGGCCGCATAAATAGGATCCATGTTCAGACTTGGCAGCACCATCGGTATTAATTCAGCACAATCACCAACCCCCTCAAGGCGGATGGCATCCTTCTCGGCCTCAAGATCGGCCTCTCTCTCCTCAAGCTCGGCCTCTTTCCTCTCAAGATCGTCTCGGGCCCGTGCCATCTGTTCGTCCTGGGCTTTCAACTTGGCCTCAACGCTTGTTACCTTCCCTTTCAAAATGCCAATCTCAGATTGGGCAACTTTCAAATCCTCCCGGGCAGTGTCGGCAAGTTTTCGCTCTAACCCGGCAGCAGCCTTGAGAGTCTTGTTTGTTTTGAAGTTCTCAATTGCAGTCGATTCGAGGTTCTTTATCACCTCCTCCCGATCGGCCAGTTTAGCTTCCCCTTCTGAAAGGCGATTCTGAAGTCTCTGGCCTGACCACCCTCGGACAATAGACTCAGAAGGAGGTCCTTATTCTTGACCATGAGGTAAGTAGCCTGCACAAAAACAAAGAAGTCAAGATATAAGATAAAGAATACCGAGAACCGAAATCAGAAAGAAGATGAGTAAAACTACCTTTGCCATTTGAGAGCTCATCTCGGTCACCAAGGCTTCGGGAGAGATATCCTCATATCTCGAAACCTCCCCCGGGGGAATCACCTCGACCAATTCATTAAAAGCCGGCACTAGATGGGAAGTAGCCTCCCGGATGCCTTCTCCCAAATCATCCACCCCGAGGATCACGGAACCTTTTCGCTTCTTAGAGGAGCCCTTAGACGATTTTTTCCCCCGACGGGTGTCTTTCTTCTTGCCCTGCACAGGCTCCTCCTCCTCCAACTCAGCCTCCTCGGCCCCAAATTGACGCCTCTTTTTCCTAAAAGGCTTCGGCGGACTGACCAACCGAGCAGATCCTGATAACTACACACCAGATGGAGAGGATGGATCCCGAGTAGCCGGCTGAGCCTTCCTTTGAGGTACCCTCCCAACCGTAACAGATTCAGGCTGTGCTCGGGAAGTTCCAGTTTCAGCATGCCCAGTTTTCTTCATGGTGTGGACGGCCAACCGCTCAAGATACTTCGGCCTCTTTGACATGCCTACAAAAAAAAAGGGGGAGAAGGAAATCAGGACCCGAGCATGCAGTAAAGACATCAAACGTGATAAACAAACTGGGAAGTCAACTAAAAAGTCAGCGAACATCTACCTATCCGACCCGAGACCTCCAAAAGGACAGTCCGAGTAAGTCCAGACTCAATAAAAGCCGCATCATTAACCAACTCCCTCCAGTGGGCGGCATACCGACGAGCCCAGACTACCCATTTCCGGACCCTATGGGAAACCTTGGGAGCATCCCTCCAACAGGCTAGGAGGAATAGAAAAGAAGGGGTAAGAGTCCAAACAAACAAAAAAAAACTAAGGAAAGCTAAAAGTTGATCTCCTAACCTCCCGCCCTGAAGATATCCGGTAACAAGAATTCCCCTTCATCCGACCTTAGGGACCATCCCCAATCCCCAGTGGCCCAGAACCAGAGATCTTTGAAATTCTTATTGGAGTCAGGAAGCTTTTGGACGACATTCGACGAGCTGTCATAAGCGGAAAGGTAATACCATCCGTGGTACGACCTAGGATTGGCCTTCAGCCGGTATAAGCTCTTCACCTCTTCGAGAGAAGGCTCGCCGAGTCCTGCCCGATGCCAAACTACATACAACCCTGCCAAAATCCTCCAACTGTTTAGACTCAACTGACAAAGAGCAATCTCCATCTCGGCCAGCATCCAAGCAAAGTAAGGTTGAACCGGCAGCCGCAGCCCGCACTCGAAAAAGGTAGGAAGAAGTGCCACCGAGCCCTCGTCAGGTTGACTGGCACGATCCATCGGGCGGGGGACTTCAAGGGCGATATCTATCGGAATATCGTATCGTTGGCGAAGTAGTGCGAGGTCATCTTCAGTTATCTTGGAAGGACGGTTCATATCCAGAGCCGAGGAGCCAAGATCACCGGGCTCTGGATCCTTCCGAGGAACCCTTTGATGGTAAGAATCTTGTTCAATCTCAGAAATAGTGGGGGTAGTGTCAAGGTCTTCTACACTGGGTGCCCCCGAGCCCGAGGAGAGCTCTTCAACAGGGGGAGTTGAGGGTTTAGCAGGATTTTCAGGGGGAGAATTATTGTCAGACTTCCCTAACATCCGGAAACAAAAAGGAAGGGGAAGTCAGTCTATAACTAAGAAACTACTCAGGTTTCTTCCGTCTTAGCTAAAACAGGTGGGTTCTAAAAGTGCCCTAAAGCAAAATCCAACAGAGCCTTAAGTCGTTCCCTAGCAACATTCAAAAAAAAAAAAACAACAGCAAGATTCACAACACAAAAAGGGAAGAGGTCGTTCAGAAGACTTACTTGTTCTTCTCAGAAAAGCCGGAAGTCGTGCAGTACGGTTTGCCCGTCCCTTATGTTCACAGCGGAGAGAAAGAAAGCCTGCGGTTAAACTCTGAGAGCGCTGAGTTGAGCGAGTCACGGAAATATTTTCAGGAAAAAAGGAGAAATTGCCAAAAAAGATTGAACAGTGAAAACCTCGTCTTCTTATAGTCATGGCCAGGACGCTCGTGGCCGTTGGATCAAAAGGAGGAACCCGGATGAACGCCAAGTGTCGACTACAAAAGAGGTCTGCCAAATTTAAACAGACGGTTGAGATCAGCGCACCGTGAAGACGCCTCTACACGGTCGATTCGTTTCCTTTTTGGCGGGAACCTGACGGATGTTCGACAAGTGTCAAAACTGGAAGAAAAACCTAAAGATGATTTGATGGGCATTTAAACAGACGTGACTGTTACGCGTCTCAAGAAAAGGCGTTTGAAAAGAGGCGGCGAAACATTTTAGAACCGGGTCAACCTCCATCAGAACGAATCGGCACACCATCTTTATACAGTTCCCGGCACCAACGCATACACTCGTTGGAACCGAGAACTAGGGGACAGATGTTGATGGTGTTTTCAGGTACTATGACATTTAAAGCAGCATGACGAGGATAAGAGGGTAATTCCTTGTTTAAGTGAGATCATCAAAGTCAACCCGACCACTTTGCAATAAAAGAACAAGCACCTTACGGTTTCAAACCGACCACAATAAGAAATAGACCGAGCACTTTATGATCGGTAACCAAGCACTTGAGTTCGGATGACCAGGCAATTATCAGATCGACAACAGCATTCTCAGTTCAAAGAACTATTATGACCGACCTCATGAAGACCGACCAGATAGCGAGATATGCTCCAGAAGATGACACCCTATTCCTGTGGATAAGATGAAACAAATTATCCTACTTTCGCAAGGAAATGAAGTCAGAATCCAAAAAGTAATAAGAAAAGAGAAAACAACGTTGGATTAGAAATCCTCACAAGAGAAGAATACTGAGTTCAACAAGTATTTCTTATGCAAATAGGAGTCTGATTTCTGTACTATTATAAATAGGAGGGCAGAGTATGTGTAAGGGGCATCAAAAAATTAGTGATCAGAATCATCAAGCTCTGATTTGTAAACACAAAAAGATCTGAGAAGAGTATTAAAGTAATAAAAAAATGTCATCCTGTTTTTGTCTGTGGACGTAGGTCGGATCCAATTCCACCGAACCACGTTAAAACTCCTTGTCGATTGGTGTGTTTATCTGTCTTTTGCTAAATTTGTCTTTGGTCCCCCATAACCAAACAAATTCACTATTGAAGGAAGATTCCCTCGGAGGTGATATTCTCATATTGCCCTGAGACCAAAATCAGCCGTCAACAACAATATTTCAATTAGAGAAAAATATTAGTAAGAAATAATGGATGGAAAAAAATTAAAATTTAATTCAGGTGGATGGAGAAATGATGAAGGGAAAAGGGTTATCCAAAAACCATAGAGCAACAATAGTCCTATATTTTTTCACTTGCAACATGAGACGGGCAACATCGGATCATTTCACTTGTTTTCATAAGAAACAAGATCGTGTATCACTGTTACCATGCTGACCCCTATGGACCAGTTCAGATTTTAAAGGGCCCAAGATACGGCCCAAGTTGTAAATCTTGAATTTGGGCCCTCGTCTTCTTTCATGCTCTTGTGTTATAGGCTTGCTTCTGGCTCAATATTTATCTTTCTGCTCCAATCTGGAGACTATGGGCAGATTTTATTGAAGCAAAGTCTTTTAGTAAAAAGAACCAAGGTTGTGTAATTTTGCTTCCCAAACACACTATCAAAAGTGCCCTTACATCAGTAATATTTATAAAATTTCTCTTTTTTCCCTATAAAACAAATGATGTTTATACAATAATTTGAACAATCTTGAGTATTTGGAAATAAATTTATTTTCCTTTTATTTTTTTTTGTTTTTTTCCAAATATAATTGATTATACAAATTGTTGTGTAAAGTATTGTACATATATCATTGTTATTTAAAAAAAAAATTATCTATTAAAATATTAAAGATTATACTTGATGGTTAATAAAAAAGATTTAACAAATTAATAAAATTACGACTATAACAATAACAATAACAATATAGTAGCATAGTGGCATCCTTTAAAACATTATAGATTAAAGGATAATATTTTAGATATATATTATACGACGAGTCACACATTTTCTGCAACTGCTTTTGAAAATTTTATTTAATATAGCCTTTTTAGTCAAGTAAAATATTATAAGATTAAAAGATAATAAAAAATCTCCTTGTTTCTTATTTGTGGTTATGTTATGAGCTATGTGGGGGATATTTGCTAAAGAAGCTTCAGAGTAACTGTAGGTCTGGAGAATATGGGTCGTACATTTGGTGAAGCTCGCTTTCTCTTCTAAGCCTACATTAGGACAGTGATGAATAAGAGGGATAATAATGTGAGGCAACGTGATGGTGGGGTGCTAGTTACGTTGACATAAACCGTGATTCAGTCCAATAATGGAGGCCATCTGAAGATGGATTTTACAAACTAAATGTTCATGCAGATTATTTGAGAAATGGAGATGATATGATGGCTGTTACTAATTAGGTACCCCTGCCAGGAGGTGGTATATCATGTGCCGGGTGTATATGCCTTCTCTCTCACAGCAGGCGGACCCCACAGCTGTGTGGGGCCCGCCTGCTGTGAGAGAGAAGGCATATACACCCGGCACATAATATAATTTTCGCCCTGCCAGAGGCACCTCTACTATTTAAAAACATAGGCTGCTTGTTTAGCTGGCACTTAAATATATATATATATGTGCGTGTGTCTGTGTGTGTTCTGTTATTGCAACCGGTTGTCCCTTAAATTGTTAATAAAATTAGAATATTATAAATATTATTATAAATTAGTTTCATGTTTAATGATTAGGTTGCAGGTTTAATAATTAAAGTTGCATGTTAATTAATTGTTACAATAGAGCACTTTGTCCCAATATTATTATTGAAAAATAAATAGGTCACGACAATGGAGCTAAAAACTTATTCGCGGTTTTACACGTTACGTAAGCGCACGAATTGCTGAAGTAGTATAAAGATCTCAAACTCTCAGAGACTTACTATCGATCTTATTAATTATCAGTTTTAGACCAACTTTACTAAAACTAAACAATTGATTAAAAATGATTTATTAATTTAATTAACTGAAAATCTAAGTAAGTAGGAAATAAACAAATTTGGAAAACCTTATACAAGAGAGAACTTAAGATTGCAACTTCACCTAAGCATGCAAACAATAAATTAATATAATTTTCATTAAATTGAGTATTTGTTATGAATTGTTAACCTAAAACTCGAATTTATCTAGTCTCATTCGATGGTCAGGTAGAAACACCAAAATTAATTTAATTACCTATATTCCAATGAAAATTAATCTAAGTTAAACTCATTAGGTTCAAGTTCTAATTTTGGTTACACATGCCCATGAAATATATCTTTATCATGTATGGAAATCGATTCTATGAATATGATCACGCGCTATTAATTCCCAAGATTAAACCCAAATTTCATTTTATGAGTTCCTTAGTGTTACCACACTTATTCTACTATTGGCCAAATAATAACACACATTAAGAATATCAAATAATAAATACACTAAGACAATACTCAAAAGAATAAAAAGATGCAAATTAATTAAACAATATACTTAAGATCCATTATAACCACGAATTAATGAATTAGCTTCACATGGTATACATTATGCATAAACTATTCATTAATATAAAGTAAGAAATCATAAAGAATAAACTGAAGGAGAAAATGAAGAAAGAACTCGTGGTGAGGTCCTCTACTTCAATCTTCAATTCGGGCTCAGACTTTGGTTATTGCCTTGCTCAATGTTGTAACACCCCTGTCATTTTGGTGTAACCTCGATAATTCTTTTTAGCATGTTAGATGTAATAAGTATCATAAAATCATGCATAAGTATATTAGTATCAATGAAATCATTTTTTTGAAAAACGTGACAAAATATTTACAATTCTGGTATGCAATTTTTTTCCTCTTACGTATTATTTAGCCTTTGGTATTTCGATCATAACATAAGTAAACGATGTCCGATTTTGGTGATCTTTAAATTTTCGAAAATCACAGACGAAATTCTGTAACTTTCATGTTGAATATTTTTCCAAATTATGAATAGAATAAGGTCAAACAATCATATTTTATGGGCTGAATTGTAGCATATCGGGAATAACCCATATTTTTGCCATGTGCTCAAATGAAATCATTAGTTTATTTCCAAAATATCATATTTTGTTATAAAATACAATCACTATTCATCACCTTCTACACACCATGATTTTTGCTCTTCTTCATGCCAAAACGCATTTATTTTTGCTCTCTTGCTCACGCCACTTTAAGGAAACAAGTTTGAAGCTTTCCCAACCAAACCCAAGTAAGTAAGCTTTTTATACCTCCTCTCTTCTTTATTTTCTGAAATTAAACTTGATGTTCCTTGATTTAACTTGCTTGGTATGTATAAGAATTTCTAAGGTGTCAATTGAGGTATTTGAAGATCATTTGGCATGAATTGAGTGAAATTTGATGATTTTTTTTTTAGTGTTATACAAGCCACCATGGCCGAATATACATGGCGGATAAAGATGGTTTTATTTTCTTGTTTTGGGAAAGATTTTGTTGTGTATCGGTTTATTATGATTCCATTATGAGATATATGTTTAGGATGCTTGGAAACTCCAATGGAGAAGGAATATGCCCAAGGCTAAATTTTAGGGGTATGCATATTTGATGATTAAAGTTTGATGTTGAAATTGCTAAGTTGAAAATGGATGTTAATGATGATGTATGTGCTTTGTTATTGCATGAAGTTTCTAATAATAAAAGTTAATTGCCCTTTTGTTCGCATAATTATGATGAAGAATTTCTGCATTTTGTGCGAGTGTATGTGGCTATTAAAGTTTAATATTGTGCCTAGTGAAATGTTAGGCATGTGAAATGATACCTTAAGGAGGTATGGATGTTTGTGGCCGCAAGCCCAATGGTCATGTTCATGTTACTTGTGTTATGAAAATGATGTGTTGAAACCTTTTTAGAAGTAATATGTACATTGTTACTCAAGTAATTAAATAAGCCTTGAGATATTTATTTCAGATGATTGATATGTTTTAATTTGATTTGGGCATTTTGGTTGAAGAAGTCGGATGATTGATTTGCATTGTGGGAATGTGTTTAAGTTGTTGTATGTAGCAATGAATCATGATTAGTGTTGTGTGTTTGGTTGTTATTTCTATTTAACATTGGAATATTTCGTGCCGACAAGTGCGAAGGCGATGCTAAAGATCAAAGACTCTTAGCTTTTGTTGGCAAAAGAAAATCGCCCTAGGACAGACGGGTCGATGAGGGATGAAAAAGCAATTAGTGCGAACAGGTACCACACCACAGGACGATGTGTAACCAGGAAGACGAAAGAAAGAGCGGTCAGGATGATTACCATGCACTACAGTTGATTCCAGACCTAGCGGTTAGCCGTAACCATCCACGATCGGATAGTTTTTACGTAGAACTTAGTAGTTAGACGCATGATCCAGCAGTTACAAGAACCCAGTAACTAGACATATGGTATAGCGGTTCCAAGTATGAGACGTGGGAGGTCGTAGACCAAGAAAAGTGAAACCGTTCAAGTGGTTAACATAGACTCACTATAAAAAGCTCAAGCATAGGAAGAAGAGAAAAAAAAAGACTCATTATGAACATTTTATTTTTATTTTCGTAGCTTTGTAATCCATAGACTGTAACTTGTGTGCTTGTGCCCCTTGGAGGTTTATTCACTTAATCAAACACTCATTGCTGGGACTTTGTCTCAGGCGGTTTGAACCTTACACGCTCTTTGGCAAAAAATTATGCAAACAGTTTTTGGCGACCACAGAGGGAGAATTAGTGTGAAAAGTGGAAATGCCTCTGAAAAGAAACACTCAGACTAGCTCGAGTACAGAGGAAGGGGTACTGGAGCAAACCAACCAGCCTCATGTTCCAACTGTAGTAGGCCATTCTGATGGTCTAGCAGAAGCTAGCCGATATGAAAATATATGAGAGTTTAGCCCTAAAACGATTCGCGCCTTGTTCGACGAGTTCATCCAGGATGTTGTCGAACAGGTTAGGCTTCAAAACGCTCATATCATAGATAAGTTACATCAGCTAGTAACTCGCATTACGAAAACATGGCCAAACACCTAAGCTAATTGAATAAGTTGATGGCCAATGTGTAAATACGGGGACAGCCTTATCGTGGACTACACCTCCTCCTGCACCAAGTAGTCAGGAAGCTGGTCCAAGTAATGTCCCTCCTCCAGGGGCTACTGCCCCTACAATATCCAGAAGGGGAATAAGTCCTGGAGGCAATGGCCCACCTTAGGGCCAAACATGGTACAACATGAAGTAGTGTTGCCCCAAGGTCCGTCATATGGTAAATGGTCGCCTAATTGGGAAGGCCCATTTGAGGTAGAAAATGTGTTGCAAACGGAGCCTACCATTTGAAAAATTTGAATGGAGAAATGCATATCTGAGCGTTAAACGATAAGTACTTGAAAAGTATATGCCTTCATTGTGGGAACACGAGAATGTGATATTTTCTGCGTAGAAATAAGGATGAAACAAAATAAATAAGTATATATAAATGTCATGATTTCATTAATGTCCCAAAAATACAAATAAAATGACGAGTGCAACATCTTAACAGTTAATATAATTATTTACTAGTCGGAGGCCGCTGAAGCTCCTCAGGTGAATCCCTCAAGAACGAGAACATTTCCCTCAAGTTATGCCATTCTTTCTGCATCTCCAAGTCGGCAGTCACTAGATCGGCCAAGCCCCGCTCTAAATCAATTTGGCCAAATCTTTGAACTCGGCCATTATGGCAGTCGCCTCAGCTACCTGAGAGGCAATACCCATTTTCTTGGCTTATCTCTTCATACGACTTTCCTCTATAAGGCTCTAGATCTTCTGTAATTGTCATTCTAAATCCAGCAACACCGACTCTTCAATAACCATTTCGCCCATAACTTCTCTTATAGTTTGTCGGAGATTATTATAGGACACAGAAACTGGGCGACGCATGATGTCCTAGACTCAAGGCCTAGTTGGGAGTACAGAGTAGCCCACGGGGGACTAACAGGAGAATAAATGAGTCGCCACCCGGTGTGAACCGGGAAAATGATTTAAGGCCGCACTCACCCCTCGCAAGGGAAGACCTCAAACCGTTGGGTTCGGAATGGTCCCTTACTTATGTCGTTTGTAATGAATGGATTTGTGCAATATTAACCAAGTCTACTCAACATACATGTTGGTCAAAGTAGTCTAAATTCTTATAAAGTCTAAATCTAGGTTTGCTTGCTTCAAAAGTAAACTTTCATAACAGCAAACACATGATATCACACATCAAACATGTCAAATAACTAATGATCTAAACATAACATAACTTAAATTCCTAATACGAAAGGTAAATAACTAAGTCATGCTAAAAATAAAACAACATTCTAATAGCCTAATCATGCTCAAATACAAGTTTGGATGAAATGAAATATGTGAATCCTTCAAGTGGTACGGGGCATTGTATCCCGAGTGCAAACCATAATACCGTCCATTCAGATTCGACTATGGAATTTATGTCCGGGTTTCCATCCAATATACCACAAGAAAGAACACACATTCCATTCACCAGAAATTACATCACACACAAACTCATAATTCTCATGTGACGAAAAAGTAAGTTACATGCTTTTCTACGTTACTAATTTACATAACCTAAAATAAATGACATGTTAAATTAATTATTCATGATAATCATCATAAAACACATTTTTCTAAGACATTATTTCATGTGAAGAAATTTAAACAACATGCTAAACTAATTATTCATGCAAAAATGCCATAAAATAAACTTCCTAAGTCTTATTTCATGTAAATAAATTTAGTAATAGGTGCCCTCAGGTCTAACCTTTTTGTCATCTCTCGGAAATGCGTTATACGGCCGTCGGAAGGGCTATCACTTGGTAACTTTTCTGGTTCACTGTTTTGACGTTTTTGCTCGTTGTTTCGATGTTTTGTCCGCTGTTTTGAGTTCGTTTCGCTGCGATTCAAGTCTCCACAATTAGCTCGCTGGTTGGCAGTGAATTAAGGTCAGTTTTTGATGATTTTTGGGAGGTGTTGGGCTGCCGTTTGCTCGGTTTACTTAAGGACTTTCAAATGCAGTTTTTGCTCACTATTTTGATGGATTTGGGGACTGTTTTGAGTGTGTTTGAGCTGCTGTTTTGGGCAAATTTCAGGGGAGTTAATAAGGGTGACTTGGGTGAAATTTCGAGGGGCTAATTTCAGGCAGTGTGTGCGTGAACTTCAGGTCTGATTGGGGGGCTGTTTTGCGTGAAAATGGGGGCTGGAATGGAAACAGTAGTGGCGTGAATCTTAGGGGCTGGACAGAAGTTGCAGTGGCGTGAAATATAGGGGCTGGACAGAGGCTATAATGTGCGTGAACTGTAGGGGAAAATGGAGGCCAAATGCGTGAATTTGAGGGCTGAATCTACAGGCAGAAGGGCGTGGTATTTAGGCAGTGAAGTAGGGCTGTATTGGCGTGAGGGTGAGGCAGTGAGTAAGGGAAATATAGGCGTGACTTTATGGGGGAATAAGGGCTATTTATGCTCTCCAAAAATGCTAAGTGAATGCTTGATCTCTCCTAGGTATGTGCTAGCTCCTTAAGGTAAAAAAAGATGGTTTATATAGGCAAATGGGAGAGTGGTTATTGCATGGTGGGAGTATGGATGCATGGGCGTGTGGTGTGGGCATGTTTTGCAAGTTTGTGTTTGTTTGAAGAATTGCTTTGAGAATACTTATGTAGGATGCATGGGTGGGGGGAATGGTTTGCATGGTGGGAGTATGGGTGGGGGGAATGGTTTGCATGGTGGGAGTATGGGTGGGGGGAATGGTTTGCATGGGTTTCTTGTTTGTTAGTGTTTTGTTTGATGTGTGAAGGAATTGTGAGGGAATTATTTTTGTTGGTTAGTGTTTGGGTGAGGATGGTGATTGGTGGCTTTGTGAATTATTGTTTGTTGTTTAGTGTTTAGGAGAGAATTGTTTTGATAATTGCATAGAATGGGCGTGGGGTATAGTGGGGGAATGGGTTATTTGTTTATTATTTGCCAAAGTGGGGTGGAATGGGTAAAGTAAGTTTGGTAGATGGGTAAATCATGTTTGAATAGTGCATGGAATGTGAAAATGTGTGCATGGGCGTGGGCTTCTTAGATGGTGGGCTTGGTGCTTAATTTGTCTTGGTTTCATGGGCTTTGGATGTGGGTTTAGTTGTTTAGGTGGGCTTAGAGTGGTTTGCGGTGATTTCGGGCCAAAAATATACCTCGAAATGAAGATTCAACAAGCGAACTCCGAGCGAACTTAGTGAATCAAAACCAAAATGTGTCAACTCTTGACTTTCCCTTTCCGACGACTGTTTTCCGCGACTTCCACGACTAAAAGTTAGTGCCTCCGTATGAGGCTCATCATCGGGCCGATATGCAAAAAAATGCAATGCCTACAGTCGCCCCCACTTTGATGGGACTTGTGCAGTGTGTAACAGTGACAATCCTATCAAAGTTATGCAATGCATTTTTACTTACCTGGCTCGCCAGCTGCCACCTGACTTACCTGCTGCTTTGAGGTGAGTTGATGATGCAGTGGACCTCGATCCTGGGACGCATCCCAATAACTACAACCGACAACGGGGGCCTTGACCCTAGGACGTATCCCAATACCGCTGACAAAATGTGGGCCTCGACCCTGGGACGCATCCCAAAAATGATGATGCAGTGGACCTCGATCCTGGGACGCATCCCAATAGCTGCAACCGACAACAGGGGCCTGGACCTTAGGATGCATCCCAATATCGCTGACAAAAGGTGGGCCTCGACCATGGGACGCATCCCGAAAATGATGATGCAGTGGACCTCGATCCTGGGACGCATCCCAATAACTGCAACCGACAACGGGGGCCTCGACCCTGGGACGCATCCCAATACCGCTGACAAAATGGGCCTCGACCTTGGGACGCATCCCAAAACCAAAGGTGCAGGGGGCCAACGGCCCTGGGACACATCCCAATAACTGCAACCGACAATGGGGGCTCACGGTCTTGGGACGCATCTCGATAACGCTGCCAAAATGGGCCTCGACCCTGGGACGCATCCCTAAAACTGATACTGCTGTGGGCCTCGACCCTGGGACTCATCCCTATAACTGATAATGATGATGACGTAGGCCTCGGCCCTGGGACTCATCCTCGCAACTGATACTGATGATGACGTAGGCCTCGACCCTGGGACTCATCCCCAAAATTGATTCTGATGTGGGCCTCGACCTTGGGACTCATCCCCAAAAACTGATACTGATATAGATGTGGGCCTCGCCCCAAACCGGTACTGATTTGGGCCTCGCCCGCAGACTGATACAGATATGGGCCTCGCCCACAGACTGATACTGATGTGGGCCTCGCCCCCAGACTGATACTGATGTGATGCGGGCCTCGCCCCCCGAGTGCCATACCAAGCAAGACTGATTCTAATAAGGATGTGGGCCCCGCCCACAGAGTGCCATACCCGGCAAGACTGATTCTGATAAAGATGCGGGCCTCGCCCTCAGAGTGTCATACACGACAAGACTGGTACTGATAAAGACGTGGGCCTCAACCCCCAGAGTGTCATACCTGGCAAGACTGGTTCTGATAACGATATGTCCATCGCCCCCGAACTGTTACTGATATGGGCCTCGCCCCCAAAACGGATACTGATATGGGCCTAGCCTCATACTGATACTAATATGGGCCTCGTCCCCATGCTGGTACTGATGTGGGCCTCGCCCCAAACTGATACAGATATGGACCTCGTCCCAAACTGATACTGATATGGACCTCGTCCCAAACTGATACTGATGTGGGCCTCGCCCAAAACTGATACTGATGTGGGCCTCGGCCTTGGGACTCATCCCCAAACTGATACTGATGTGGGCTCGCCCCCAAACCGATATGGATGTGGGCCTCGTCCCTAAACTGATGCTGATTTGAGCCTCGACCCTGAGTTGATACTGATACTGATGTGTCTCCATACCCGGAGTGCCGTACCTGGCTGAACTGATGTGATGTCTCCATACCCGGAGTACCGTACCTAGCTGAACTGATCTAATGTCTCCATACCGGGAGTGCCGTACCTGGCTGAACTGATCTGATGTCTCCATACCCGGAGTGCCGTACCTGGCTGAATTGATCTGATGTCTCCATACTCGGAGTGCCGTACCTGGCTGAACTGATCTGATGTCTCCATACCCGGAGTGTCATACCTGGCTGAATTGATCTGATGTCTCCATACCCGGAGTGCCGTACCTGACAAGATTGCTATTGATGCTGATGTGGGCCTCGCCCCCAGAGTGCCATACCTGGCAAAGACTGATAGTGATGTGGGTCTCGCCCTCAGAGTGCCATACCTGGCAAAGTCTGATAATGATGTGGGCCTCATCCCGCAGAATGCCATATCGGGCAAATACTGATCTGATGTGGGCCTCACCCCCAGAGTGCCATACCCGGCAAAGACTGATAATGATGTGGGCCTCGCCCCAAAGTGCCATACCCGGCAAAGACTGATAGTGATGTGGGCCTCGCCCCCAGAGTGCCATACCCGGCAGAGACTGATAGTGATGTCAGCCTCAACCCGCAGAGTGCCGTACCCGGTAAAGATTGATAATGATGCAAATGATTTATTTCAACATACTATATTGCTCTCCTCGAGACAATCTTAATAGCTAAACATATTTTCGTCCTCAACGAATGCTTTGTGTCAAAACCAGAGAACCTTCAAAGTACTTGATACACTCAACTCTGATCGTCTGAATAGGTGATCTGAGCTAGACTCCTCGTGTGTGTGTGCCAGGGCTCTTTCGTAGCTTAGTCCTTAAGTAAGCCAACTTGGTGATTTCGTTTTAGAGAATCAAACCAGTGGGTCTAACCAACCTGGATGTCTTAATCACATTCTGTGATTACTTCAGCATACTCAACATGTTATGGTTTTCATCTTTTTTTTTCTTTTCTCTTTTCTTTTTCTGACACACCTACCCTTTAAGGTAGCATTTCTCCTCATGGTGGTCCTAATACTCGCCCATGGGTAGCTTCACGCTTATCGGTTATAGGTGGTCTATTTTTTTCTTTTCTTTTTATTTCATAGACTTTTATTTTTTATTATTTATTTCTAACCATATCATATATCATAGCATGAGTAAACCAGGGTGGACTTCCAGGTAAACGGTCATTCACCAATCCACAATCTCTTCAACTAGTCACCTCACTAACTACTCAGGCTTCTACTGCTAGGATCCCATTATCAAGTAATCACGGGTCTAGCTGAGATCAATCCATTCAGAATACCGGACGAGAGCATGTCTCGCACTTATTGTTTCTAGGGTTTCCCCCTACAGCATTCAATGTCATCACCGGGCATATATCTAACTATCAAAGACTTTTCTCACTCATTTTTTTAATTTATTTTATTTTTTTATTTTTTTTCAACAATTAAAGTAGAGCACAAACTTTCAAATATTTCATGTCTTGTAATACCTGGTCAGTAGGAAACATCACTGATTAAGATCAATGTCCAATCTGCGCTTCTTGCCACGATCACCATCTGTCCAGTCCAATTTGGAGAGGATAGGGTCGAGCTTCGGTTCAAAAGCTAGGATCTGGTCAATCAACTCTTCGGCCTTTGTCGCAGTCAGGAAAATATCTTCCACAGATTTGGTGACGAACTCATGTCTCTTGGCTTCCGTGAGAAATACAAACAGAAAATCGAAGAAATGCTCAACATTGAGTATCCCAATGGGCTTCCGATGAATGTTTAAATGCGCCCATGATGCTACGGTGAATATTTCTTCAAGGGTACCAAGTCCACCTGGTAATGCAATAAACGCATCCGCAGTATTTATCATTTCATGGAGTCATTCAGACATACCTGATACGATGCGTTCATCTCCATTTGTTGGTCCAATTAACTGTTCGTCCGCCAAAGGTCTTGGGATGATTCCCAAAACATGACCGCCACCATCCTGAACGGCTTTTAAAATGCTTCCCATTATCCCAAGATTTCCACCGCCATATACTAGGTGTATATTCTTCTCAGCCATGACTCGCCCCAATTCCTTTGCAGCCTCAATGAATTCTGGTTTATTACCAGTGTTGGATCCACAGAAAACACAAATTTGCTTAACTCGCTGCTGTGAAGTTGCTTCCATTTTCTTTCTCTTACTTGGATGTATATCTGGATGTGTTGAGGAGAGAAATGTTGAGCTGAATTTATAGAACCAGAAAAGGGGTGAGTAATAATTGCACTAATATCTTCCACCAAATGGTTGTTAGCTAAACCACAAAAGAATTCGTCAGAGGTCAAAGAGTCTCTGGATCTTGATATATAAATTCATTAGGATGCGTCTCAGGAATTCTTTCCTTACTCTGCCACCACTAATGAATTAGCTCCCATTTTTGTGATTGCCCAAACACCATTCCTTCTGTCTTAACATGCTTCATCTTTGCTTTTACCTACAAAAATAACACACAAAATTAAAGACTCTACAACATGTATACACAAAGCATGAAAACAGAAATCGCAACAAAGTGCATGGGTTGCCTCCCTGTTAGCGCTAAATTCATTGTCTTCGGCCAGACATGACCAAAATCCATCTGTCAAGGTGTCTTCAATTTCATCATTTGTGCCACCTTTTGATCTTTGCTGCTTTCTTTTTCTTTTTTTCTTCTTTAAAACCTACGAATACAAAACAACAGAATAAAGACGTGCACATGTAATTTACATACATGTGTAGAGATACTCCCTGTTCTTGATGGGTGAGACCCTCATTGTGCTCATTGGGGCCATGTGTTTCCTCCTGCTGGTTTTCCTCTTATGTTTGAAACTTGCAAACATAGAACAAACACAAGAATTGCAAGTACGTTACGTGTATGCATGTATATGTTTCCTATCCCGTTGGGTTAGGCCTTCCGCCAATTTCCTTGGTGACTGTTCAGTCTTCTTTCCTTCAGGCAAAATGCAGCTTCAATCTGCTTACATCGATCGACTCGGTGAACTCATTCTCTCCTAAATTTGGTAGTCTCACTGCCCTGTTCCCCAATTTCTGGATGGCTACCCTGTCTTTTTTGCTTATTCTTCTGTGGATTCCCCGTGTTCTAAACATCGCTGAGTATCATAGTACCAGGGTTGAATGCTTTTGTCAAATATACTTATGTTGCAGAGACTCAGGCAAGTCAACGAAATGAACATCTTTATTATCATTAAGAAAATGTTCGAACAAATAGACAAAATCAATGTCTCTATTAATAAATGCTGGATCACAACTGAATAAGATCTGAGAGACAAACATCTCCATAAATTGCAACTTTATTTTCCCTTGCTTTCTTATTTCCTTCGACCATCAATTTCTCTAGGTACAATAGTTCTTCTTCCCATTCACTTTTCCCTTTTGCAACCCCCGTCTTATCACTGTCTGAGAAGTTTTCCCAAAGATCCTCCCTTTGCTTTATTTCACTTTTACAACTGTTGCCTCGTATCCCTGTGCAAGAAGTTTGGTAGTTGTGGTTTGGGAAGACAAGATTGTCGGGTAGGCCGGAGTCAATAATGTGGGTAGGTGGAGGTTTTTTGTGTATGTTGGCTTGTTCTTTTTCCGGGTTGGGTATTTTATGGGCATCAATGAGGTTTTGGATTTCATGCCTAAGGCGGATGCAATTATTAGTTTCATGGCCCCTTTCTTGGTGGAAGTAACAATACTGATTTAGGTTGCGGTACGGTGGAACAGGGTTTGGAAGTGGTCTAGGTTTTAAGGGTTTTAGAAGTCCTTGCATCTTCAGTTTCTTAAACACCTTTGACAAAGGTCTACCAAGATTGGAGAATCGTCTGTTTCCGATAGAGACGATCTCGGAAGGAGGGAGTTTGGTCTCCGAAGGTTCCCCAATGGTCTTTACATTCTGACTGTTCATCTCTCTGTTATCAACTATACAGAGTGCGGTCAAGCTGGCCACAACATTAGTCAGAGCTTGCAATATCTCAATAATTCCTGTTATTTTGGTCTCTAATTGATCCAGGCGGGAACCCTCGTTGGCTGACTCATTCATATTGGCTGATGGTCTTCTGACAAGTCTTCCCCCAACCCAACGGGTATCTATGATAGCTTTTAACACAAATGGGGTTAGTATGATGCGTGTATGCATGAGTGCATGTCATGTATGCGATGTATGGAATAAATAAGCTTATAAAATAATTTGCACTAATTGGCCCGTTATCATTTTAAAGTATTCAACCACACTATTGCGCGGTGCAAACTTGCCCAGTTGAAAAAGGCCCAACAAGTTTACACTTTGCGATAATATAACTAAAAAACTTCAAATGATAAGAGGCCTAAACAAAAATGGACCATCGACATTTTAGAAGCTTTTGGCCCAATTGTCAAAGGACATGAACTTGTCCCAGTTAAATGGCCCAACAAGTTCACATATCTTGACAAAAAGATCCAACTGAATCCAAATAACGATAGCCCTAAACACAAGCATAAATAAATATTTTCTAAGGGTCATACAACTAAGGTTCACATGTAGGTTTCAGGAGTGTAACAAAAGCTCTCGCTGACGAAGGATTGCCCACAACTAGGACTCCCCACTCAAGGGTTCAAACGACCAAGTGAGCTCACCTTTTTTATACACTAAGGTACGTGCCAACGAGTTATGGTGTGTGACTGGCTGTCAAATGGATTTCCCGTTGTAGATTCCCCAGAGGGAGGGTGGAGTGAGGCTCTCTTAAGTACCCAAGCCCCTTAGGCTCTTATAGCTTGGTGACAGGAATAAACAACGAGTCCTCCAAATTAGTCTATCACAGTAGGCTACAAGTAGATGATTATCTAGGTGCCTTCACAGCATTTCCTTATAGAAAGGTAGTGAGTGAAGGAACACCAAACCATCACCTAGCCTTAAAAATGCCTTTGATTAAACTCCTTAAACCCACAGTAGACATGGTTAATTAAAGCACAAATCACAAACATTAAAAGACATTATTTCGGGGCCGATTCTCTATCCCCAGTGGAGTCGCCAGACTATAGGACATAGAAACTGGGCGACGCATGCTGTTCTAGACTCAAGGACTAGTTGGGGATACGGAGTAGCCCACGGGGGACTAAACCGGAGAATAAAGGAGTCGCCACCCGGTGTGAACCGGGAAAATGATTTAGGCCGCACTCACCCCTCGCAAGGGAAAACCTCAAACGTTGGGTTCGAAATGGTCCTTTACTTATGTCTTTTGTAATGAATGGATTTGTACAATATTAACCAAGTCTACTCAACTACATGTTGGTCAAAGTAGTCTAAATTCTTATAAAGTCTAAATCTAGGTTTGCATGCTTCAAAAGTAAACTTTCATAACAGCAAACACATGATAACACACATCAAACATGTCAAATAACTAATGATCTAAACATAACATAAACTTAAATTCCTAATACGAAAGGTAAATAACTAAGTCATGCTAAAAATAAAACAACATTCTAATAGCCTAATCATGCTCAAATACAAGTTTGGATGAAATGAAATATGTGAATCCTTTCAAGTGGTACGGGGTATTGTATCCCGAGTGCAAACCATAATACCGTCCATTCGGATTTGGCTATGGATTTATGTCCGGTTTCTATCCAATATACCACAAGAAAGAACACACATTTCATTCACCCGAAATTACATCACACACTAACTCATAATTCTCATGCGACGAAAAAGTAAGTTACATGCTTTTCTACGTTACTAATTTACATAACCTAAAATAAATGACATATTAAATTATTATTCATGATAATCATCATAAAACACATTTTTCTAAGACATTATTTCATGTGAAGAAATTTTAAACAACATGCTAAACTAATTATTCATGCAAAAATGCCATAAAATAAACTTCCTAAGTCTTTATTTCATGTAAATAAATTTAGTAATAGGTGCCCTCAGGTCTAACCTTTTGTCATCTCTCGGAAATGCGTTATACCGCCGTCGGAAGGGCTATCACTTGGTAACTTTTCTGGTTCACTGTTTGACGTTTTTGCTCGTTGTTTCGATGTTTTGTCCGCTGTTTTGAGTTCGTTTCGCTGCGATTCAAGTCTCCACAATTAGCTCGCTGGTTGGCAGTGAATTAAGGTCAGTTTTGATGATTTTTTGGAGGTGTTGGGCTGCCGTTTGCTCGGTTTACTTAAGGACTTTCAAATGCAGTTTTGCTCACTATTTTGATGGATTTGGGGACTGGTTTTGAGTGTGTTTGAGCTGCTGTTTTGGGGCGAATTTCATGGGAGTTAATAAGGGTGACTTGGGTGCAATTTCAAGGGGCTAATTTCAGGCAGTGTGTGCGTGAACTTCACGTCTGATTGAGGGGCTGTTTTGCGTGAAAATGGGGGCTGGAATGGAAGCAGTAGTGGCGTGAATCTTAGGGGCTGGACAGAAGTTGCAGTGGCGTGAAATATAAGGGCTGGACAGAGGCTATAATGTGCGTGAACTGTAGGGGAAATGGAGGACAAATGCGTGAAGTTGAGGGCTGAATCTGCAGGCAGAAGGGCGTGGTATTCAGGCAGTGAAGTGGGGCTGTATTGGCGTAAGGGTGAGGCAGTGAGTAAGGTCAATATAAGCGTAACTTTATGGGGGAATAAGGGCTGTTTATGCTCTCCAAAAATGCTAAGTGAATGCTTGATCTCTCCTAGGTATGTGCTAGCTTCTTAAGGTAAAAAAAAATGGTTTTATATAGGCAAATGGGAGAGTGGATATTGCATGGTGGGAGTATGGGTGCATGGACGTGTGGTGTGGCATGTTTTGCAAGTTTGTTTTTGTTTAAAGAATTGCTTTGAGAATACTTACGTAGGATGCATGGGTGGGGGAATGGTTTGCATGGTGGGAGTATGGGTGGGGGGAATGGTTTGCATGGTTTCTTGTTTTTAGTGTTTTTTTGGTGTGTAAAAATTATGAGGGAATTATTTTTGTTGGTTAGTGTTTGGGTGAGGATGGTGATTGGTGGCTTTGTGAATTATTGTTTGTTGTTTAGTGTTTGGGAGAGAATTGTTTTGATAATTGCATGGAATGGGCGTGGGGTATAGTGGGGGATGGGTTATTTGTTTATTATTGCCAAAGTGGGGTGGAATGGGTAAAGTAAGTTTGGTAGATGGGTAAATCATGTTTGAATAGTGCATGGAAAGGTGAAAATGTGTGCATGGGCATGGGCATCTTAGATGGTGGGCTGGTGCTTAATTTGTCTTGGTTTCATGGGCTTTGGATGTGAGTTTAGGTGTTTAGGTGGGCTTAGAGTGGTTTGCGGTGATTTCGGGCCAAAGATATACCTCGAAACGAAGATTCAACAAGCGAACTCCCGAAGAGCGACTTAGGGAATCAAACCAAAATGTGTCAACTCTTGACTTTCCCTTTCCGACGACTGTTTTCCGCGACTTCCACGACTAAAAGGTAGTGCCTCCGTATGAGGCTCATCATCGGCCGGTATGCAAAAAAAATGCAATGCCTAAAATTATCAATAGAATCTCGGAGCCTTTCATTTTTAGTTATGGAAGCACGAAGCCCAGCCTTTTGACTGTGTATGTTCCGATAATGAAGAATGAGGGTCGGGACCTTGCTTTACAAATCTTGAAGAGAGAGACGGCCTTCCCTTGAAATGGGCAAAACAGGAAAACCCCAACAGTTGGTCTAGTTCGGAGGAAATTCTTTCCAACTTGAGCATATTCTCCAGCATTGCAGCTTGACCGATCTCTATGGTCATAAGGGAGGCATATTGGCTAACAACCTCCGAAGGGCTTGAAGTTTATAGTAGCCCGGCCGAAGATGAGGGAGTCAGGGACAGAGTAGAGGCTAACCGGTCAATATCGTTCAAAATGTCTTGAACCGATTGCAAGAACAGATCTGACGCCTGTTTACAAAAAAGGCCAAATTAGTTATCAAAAAAAAACAAAGAAAGAAAAGGTTAAGGAAGATCACTTACAGCTTCGGGCCTGTGAGCAAAACTGTATGGCTCAACGGCAGTTGCCATAGAGTCCTCTGATGGCAATGCAGGTTCACCCATAAGAGATTAGGACGAGAGGACATAAGATGTTGCCCGAAGAGGAGAGGACAGAGGGGCCGAAGTTGACGGCCATTCAGGAGTAGCAGGTTTTTGTGTTGAAGGAACATGAGATGTTGCCTGAGGAGAGGAGGGCGGAGGAGCCGAAGACGGCGACCGTTCAGGAGCCGATGGTTATTGCGATGAAGGTGTTGGACAATTATGACCCGTAGCGTCACTATTTGTACAGATCATGGTGTTGTTGTACAAATTAACTATGTGACAAAGGAGATTGCTCTCTTATCATTGTGATTAGATCACCAAGATGTATAAATGATAGGAGGTCCTTATGATTTGTTCCTGGATTGAGAATGATATGAGACAGTATCAGTCCACGAAGGATAATCATTAAATATCCCTAGTCAGAGTATTATCAAGATTCGACATCGATAAATACGTAAAAGACTAGTATTACACTTGTGCGCGTTGTGATGGCATAACATCATAGTTTCTCATCTAGGTATGTTGAGAATCGTAGTGTGTTGGGTGTGATGTCAAGACGGAAGTGTCACTCTAGTCATATGGAGATGATGATCGCGCATGGATACAAAAATGGTTCTCTAAAGGGTTGCAACCATCGGGATAATATGACTGGTCATGATTATCCAATAATAAAGAGACTAGTTGCTTGTAATCCGATATATGCTTCATACGGGGCATACACTGTACCAGCCCCAGGCCTTGCATGTGATCATCCGATACTGGATCGAAATATGCAATACTACGTATATTACGCCTGATATAGATCGCTTATTCCTGTAAGCATGTTTCTGGAGAATTGGGTAAGCATGGCGATTTGCTAGAAGCCAACCTTGTCTTGTAAATCGGTCAAACGTAGTACTAGGTACTTACGTGTTCGGATAGTCCGATGACCGAATTTACTGCCAGATATCCGGGGATCTCATGGTTCGCTTCCCGAAGATTCACCGATGACGTATGACTCACACTTTATTAATCTGGGTTAAATAGATGAGAGATAAATTAATCTGGGATTAATTGCGGAGATATTTTTATCTGGATAAAATATCAATTAAAGAGAGAAAGCGATTAATTGGAATTAATCGATTAATTAATAATATATTCGATATATTATACGAAATTGGATTTCGACGCGGAATTGAAATTAGATTTAATTCGGGCGAACGAGTTATTTAGAATTAATTCGTTAGCGATGTGAATAGTGATTTCGCTAGGCATAATCATTTAATTGCGTCGCAACGAAAAATTCGTTTATTTGGAATTAGCGAACCCGAGCCCGCGAGTGTTTGCGAGCGCCTTCGCATTTTGTTTTCCAGTGCGGCACGTAAGTCACATCAATCGTCAAATCATTAGTCACATCAAGCGTCAAATCACATGTCACTTTGAGTGATGTGATAAGTTGTCACTTGATTGATTGATGGTGGTAGATGGATAAGCTTTAAATGCTTGTACTTGTTGACTTTTTGAAGCTTTGTTATATGCTTTGATATGTATGATTTTTTTTATTTTTTGGAAAATCATTTACCATTTTTTCAAGTAAAAACACTCATCTCTCTCTCTCTCTCTCTTTTTTTCCCTCTCATTAAAAGCAAAGAAGGGCTGTCATCTCTCTTCTCTCTTTCTCATGCCAACAAGTTGCCGATGATGGAGAATGAAGAAGGAAAAGCTTGATTTTGTGGTAAAAATCAAGAGAGCTAGCACTCAAAGAGTCATACGAAGGTGATAGGGAAACCCACCCGTGTACATGGAATCATAACACACAAAGCTTGGAGCTTTAAAGAAAATCCATGGCCGAATTCGAAGGACAACAAAACAGCCCATTGCGAGCTGGAGGAGGCAGAAGTTTTATTTTTGTTGTCAACCGCGTCGCTCAACCATCGATGTAAGTATTCCGCAACTCATTCGTATATTTCACATGTATTTCTTGCTTGTTATTCGATCCTCGGGACCGTAGAACTCCAACATGGTATCAGAGCAGAGTAAAAGCATGAAATTTGATTTAGGGCTTAAAATTGGGTAAATTGATTTTGAGCATGATTTATGAAATTGGATGAATAAATATGCTTAAATGTGTTTTAATGAAGTTTGATTTGATCAATTTTAAGAAATTGTGTTTGGAACATTTCCCCAAAATGGAAGGCTTGGCCGAATCCTCCTTATGCCCTAATTCTTGGTAATTTTGTTTTGTTGATCATGGATGGCTTGAAACGATTGAGGATGTTGATTTAATTCGATTGTCGATTTAATTGGATTGAAACCGAATCGGACACAAAATCCCCTCCATTGCCGAGAGCTTATAACATGTAATTGGGTTTGATTTGTGTTAAATTGTGTTGGACATGATTTAATGTAAATTTGCATGATTAATTGTGTAAATTGATGTTTTAGAAATGTTAATTGGGTAATTAATTATGTAATACACTTTATGTAATTAATTGTGAAATTGGGTTTTTGTAATTTAATTATGTTAGGCTTAAAATTGGATTTGGGCTTGTAATGTCGTAAATGGGCTAATTGGGCTTGGTTGTACCAAGTTGGGTTTAGGCTAAATTGGTTGGGTCCAATTGGGCCCAAAACCGCTTCCATAAAGCCCAAATGCGACTAATGGACCTTTAAAGTATAATTGGGCCTAAATTGATTTCTAGGCTTATGGGGTAATTCCTTGATTGGGCTTTGGTTATTGGGTTTGACCCAAGTTGACCAAAATCCATGCCTTAAAGAAATTAATTAAAAGCCCATTAGACTTTAATCAAATTAAACGTTGGACGTTAATCGGGCTTGAGACCCGTAATGTTTAAATTGGAATTTAAGTCGTAAAGGTTTATTAATAAAGTGTAGTATTTATTTGGAATTAATAGCGAATTAGTATTAATACATATTAAATTGGATTTAATTTTAGTTTAATTTTGTAGTTTAATTTAATTCGAGAATTCGTACTTATTCGTAAAACGAGTTTGACTCGCGCAAAATCAAATCGTTGTTGAACATTGGATGGTCATTAATATCAGATTAATTAATTTGATTAGATTGATTGATAACATGCTTGGTGAATACATGGTTTGTGATGCATGAATAATGTATATCAGATGGATATTAGATGGGTTGGGCAATTTTAGAAATTGTTGTAATAATTTGGAATTATTAATTGGACCTGCGTGTCCAGCCTTATTACCTCCTTACTCTTTGTATTCTCTTCTCACCTATTTCCCCTCAATGTAAATGAGGTTTCTTTAGAAGTGTAATGTAACAGGTAGAAGTAATACATGTGCTAGTTGGAGAGAGAAAGGGAGAGATTTGATCTAGGATCAATGTGTAAAGTATCCATCCGCATATCATTATTATTTTATTTATACGCGCTTTATTATGTGTTTAAAATGCATGTTTAAGGGTGTATGATCATGAGACCTTAACAAAGATAATAAATTGGTTGCCAATTTGCACGTGAAAAACCCTCGCAAAATATTAAGCGTCTTTCCTTCCATTGAGTGATTCTTACTCAAGATCCGAGACTGGCATGGGGTTTGTTGGCCAAAGTCAAGGCCTTTGTCCGTCGAGGATGTGTTTGAATCACGAGAGCTTGTTCCATATCGGGTCTTTCCATGTTGTGATTTGTTGGCCAAAGTCAAGATCACTTCTTGTCCATCGACATTGATTACGAAGCTTTCCATGGTCAATGGGTCACGCTTAACTGGGATCACTAAGTTTGTTGTGCCAAAGCCAAGGCTTAGTTGATTCAGAGGAAAATGTTAGGCAATATATTGGATATATTGGGTATATAAGATATTATGTTTCGGACTTGGATGTCCCCCTACTGGATCTAGGAATTAGATTGGATCCAATTGATCTTCGAGATCTACCTAGTTAATTATCATACAATTTGTTGGCCAAAGTCAAGATTGTGTGATATTTAACGGGATCCTAGCCCACTAGGAAATAAGGTTTCCCGAGTACTCGACAGAGCGTTAGAGGCTCGACGAAAAATAGTGGGAGGTAAGAATAAATTTGCAATATTCGTTTAATACTTGTCATACGCGCTCAAACAAATATCATTCGTCAAATAAATTAAATGTTAGTTGGACTAATATTTAAATTGTTGCTTAATTTAACAGTTAGACTGTATTCAAACAATTAAATTATAGTTGATTAAATAGTTGGACTATTATAATCATTATAATAAATAGTACCGGAAATCGTTGATTAAATAGTTGGACTATTAGAATCAAGATATAAATGAAAGATTAGTGTTTAAAACATAATCCTGGGTGAAAATGAATTTAAACGACTTTAATTTTTCAAATTGGAGAATAAAATTTCAAGATAGTCTGTAAACTAATAAGTTACTTTATTTGAAAATAACATATTAGGCCTAAGCCCGGAGTTGAGCAAATAGTAGAGCATGATCTTTGGAAGATACATGTAATGACAACTTTAGTTTAATCCATTAAGCTTGTCGCAGTTGACTCCTTAATTTCTTTGTCAGAACTAAGGGTTAGATCCTTAAAGTATGATAATGAAATTGAAGGATCTTCATAGATCTATTCATAGATCTTAGAAGTAATAAATTGCAATCACTAAACTCTTGGAGAGTTAATGACTATTCTCAAGGAGATAAAGTTAAAGTCAAAGTTTGCAATTAGGCAAGTAGCGCAAGGCGCACCTTACTTCGATATTCTAGAAGGCCAAGGCTTGGCCAAAGGCTTCTGGAATGTTGAAAAGGGTAAAGGCAAAATCATTATAATCTTCTGGGAAGATAAAGGACATATCCCAAAATGTCTGCCTAAAATGTGGCAAACGGGATCGCGGAAGCTTGACTGCCGTTTGAACAAAGCAGACATGAAGGAATTGAAAACGAGCAAGGCTCTGACTTCAAATATGTTTGTCAACATTATGTTCACTACTAGTATTAAAAATGGATTTTAAATACTTAGTGTGATACATAAATATATGTACTGGTGCTCAGAATATGCTATGAGCAGGATACTGACTTCAGTTGAGATTAATCTGCGAATCGAAAACGGGATGAAAGTCGCTGTTTTGACCGTAGATACCTAAGTTTAGGAACTACCTTCGGGTGTGTACCTAAATTTTAGAAACTGTTATAATGTTCAGAATCTGTTTTGAACAGGATACTGACTTCGGAGTGAGATTTATCTGCGAATTCAAAGCGGGACGAAAGTCGCTTTTTAACCGTAGATACCTAAGTTAGGAACTACCCTCGGGTGTGTACAATTAGGAAACTGTTATAATGTAACTAGTTGGACTAGAAACATTATCTGTATATCAGTGTTTATCCGTTGCGGATATACCTTTATATTCTAGAACACTAAAGTGTTTCATTATATAAAGATGATATTGAGATAAACACATTAGATGTGAATAATAGAATTTATATTTTGAATATAAATTAATCTCAAATGTATAACATGACAAACAAATAGCTCAAACTGATTTGATCAGATGAAACATATTGTGGCATTGTTGTCAGGGACACAATTAAACAAGACTCGTATATCCACACTTTTGAAGAGTGGGTACTAGGACTAATTTGATCTTATTCAAATAAAGTCTACGAATCTAGTTTATTGGGCAAAATGCCTATAACACCTTTACTTGGTAAAAGTGAAAATGCCACCGATCTGTTAGCCCTAGTTCATAGTGAAACTAGTGGGCCCATGTCTAGCTAGGCTAGAGGTGGATATGAATATTTTGTGACCCTTACGGATGTGGCATCTCGTTATGGTTATGTGTTTCTTTTGAAACACAAATCGGAAACTTTTATAGTTTCGACACGAAATAGACAAACAGATCGGCTAAAGTATTAAACGTCACGGTAAAACCGTAATGCAAATACTTAAGCAATAAGTTTCTGATATACTTGAAAGCGTATAGTATTCTTTCAATGAGGACTCCTCCCGGAACATGTCATTTTGACGGTGTGTCCGAACTGAGTAACCGAATTTTGTTGGACATGATAAGGTTAATCATGAGTCGCTCTGAGCTACCAGTTCCTTCAAATGGATAAGCTTAAACAGTGCAAGAACTTATTTAGAATAAGGTTCCATAAAAATATGTTTGACAGATTTCATATTAGATATGAACGGGAAAGAAACTGGGTTTCTCATTCTTGAATATTTGGGAATGCTAGGCATATGTTTGGATGATACCAAACTAAAACCCAAATTGGATAAGTGTCAATTGTAGGTAATCCTAGGGATACCAAAGTATTGTACTTATACAACTCACAAGAGAACAATGTAATTGTCGCTCACCATACGGTTTTCCTAAGAGGAATACCTATATGCAGTGGTAAGTGGGAGGATAGAAAAACTCGATGAAAATCGGAGTAATACTATTCCAGGCAACGATTCCTTAATGGAACACAAATAGTTCATCAAGGATGAAACTATACCATAATCTTCGAATACATAAGAACCGCGTAGATCAGAGAGAGTCAGAAAACAACCTGGGGTATGGGTTTCTGATCTCACCTTGTAAAGATGTCAATCTTTTGAGGTATACCAACTGACTACGTATGAGGAATTGATACAAGGTATCGACTCCCTATCATGGCAAAGTGCCATGACATCCGGAATGGATTCCATGTAAACCAACTATGTTTGGATACTAGTTGATGTACCGCAAGGCATTGTGCCTATAGGTGCTATATAAGTCTTCAAGGAAGACATACATGCATGGCAACATACCAACGTTCTAAGCTAGGCTTGTAACAAAAAGGTATCGTTATCAACATTGTGTTGATTACAACGAAACCTTTTACCTGTTGCCACGGTAAATCCATTTGGATAATGCTTGCTAATGCTGCATGTTTCATTTATGAAATATGGCAGCATAACGGGAAAATCACTTTCCTGAAAAGGAAACCTTTTGGAGGATGTTTACAACATCCTGTCAGTTTTGTCGTACTAAAACCAGCAAACAAGGTTTGCAGGTTATTCGATCCATGTTTGGATTGAAGGAAGCATTAGGTTCTTGGAATTATCATTTTGATGTAATCATAATAGTTTATGATTTAATTCAAAACGAAAATGATTCTTGTGTATATAAGGAGGTTAGTGGGAGCGCACTGACAATAAATGCCCTATAAATAATGATAATATGTCATTTCTTGGAAATGAAATTCCCATAAAATAATCGGTGAAAGCTTGGCTTTCATGAAACTCTCCGAGAAATCGTACATTGAAAAATGTACGCGACCTGGTGTCTCATACGCTTTGAGCATATGAATTCACAATCAGGCCAATCCAAGTGAGAGTCACTGGATTGATATTAAGAATATCCGTTAGTATCTTAGAAAACTAAGGATATTGTCTTAAACTCTTGAGATGGAGAACTTGAAGTGACTAGGATCACTGCTGCAAGTTTCCTAAACCGATAAAATGACTAAAAGTCGCAAACGGTACTATACAGTTTGAATAACGAAACAGTGAGATGGAAATCTTCCAAGCAAGATACTGTTACCGAATAAACAACAAATGCGGGTTATTACTGCAGCTGAGGCAGCAATAGAAGCCTTCTGGGTCGATAATAAATCCTAATTAGATTATGAGTAGTTCTGTTAACAGCTGAGCTAGGCTTCAGCACAGGCTAAATAATTAATGGTCTCATCAACGATCTAGATACATACTTCGATAATCATCTGATTCGTTCGAATCATACATCGTGGCGATATAATGATCGAATAAATCTCGAAGATCAATTGGATCATGGTATTGTTAGACACTCGAGTGACTGGATATAGGCCAAGTGGGAGATTGTTGGACAATTATGACCCATAGCGTCACTATTTGTATAGATCATGGTATTGTTATACAAATTAACTATGTGACAAAGGAGATTGCTCTCTTATCATTTGTGATTAGATCACCAAGATGTATAAATGATATGAGGTCCTTATGATTTGTTCCTGGATTGAGAATGATATGAGACAGTATCAGTCCACGAAGGATAAAACATTAAATATCCCTAGTCAGAGTATTATCGAGATTGGACATCGATAAATACGTAAAAGACTAGTATTACACTTGTGCACGTTGTGAGGCATAACGGCATAGTTCTCATATATTTGGGTATAAGATACTCATGCAAGTGTAATATAGGTTGTGTTTTACCGATGGTACGGGAAACAGCTTCGCTCAGGAAAGACCCCCTCGGAATTCCATTGGTAGTATGACTATGTGTCTATGGAAGTCCGAAATCAGGGTAGGTATATTTGGTCTTAACCTGAGACTTGCACCGTTAATACTTGCGACAATCAATATTCTTTGGTTTTGGTCATCCAGGGCTTTAACCGGTTATGTGTACGCCTCTTCTGGGTATATTGAGAATCGTAGTGTGTTGGGTGAGATGTCAAGACGAAAGTGTCACTCCAGTCATATGGAGATGATGATCGCGCAGGGATACAGAACTGGTTCTCTAAAGGGTTGCAACCATCGGGATAATATGACTTGGTCATGATTATACGATAATAAAGAGACTAGTTTATTGTAATCCGATATATGCTTCGTACGGGGCAGACACTGTACCAGCCCCAGGCCTTGCATGTGATCATCCGATACTGGATCGAAATACGCAATACTACGTATATTACGCCTGATATAGATCGTTTATTCCTGTAAGCATGTTTCTAGAGAATTGGGTAGGTATGGCGCTTTGCTAGAAGCCAACCTTGTCTTGTAAATCGGTACAAACGTAGTACTAGGTACTTACGTGTTCGAATAGTCTGACGACCGAATTTACTGCCAACATATCTGGGGATGTCATGGATCGCTTCCCGAAGATTCACCGATGACGTATGACTCACACTTTATTAATCTGGGATTAAATAGATGAGAGAGAAAATTAATCCGGGATTAATTACGGAGATGTTTTATCTGGGATAAAATATCAATTAAATAGAGAAAACGATTAATTTGGAATTAATCGATTAATTAATAATATATTCGATATATTATACGAAATTGGATTTCGACGCAGAATTGAAATTAGATTTTAATTTGGGCGAACGAGTTAATTTAGAATTAATTCCTTAGCGAGGTGAATAGTGATTTCGCTAGGCATAATCATTTAATTGCGTCGCGACTGAAAATTCGTTAATTTGGAATTAGTGAACCCGAGCCTGTGAGTGTTTGCGAGCGCGTTCGTATTTCGAATTCGAGTGCGGCACACAAGTCACATCAAACGTCAAATCATTAGTCACATCAAGCGTCAAATCACATGTCACTTTGAGTGATGTGACAAGTTGTCACTTGATTGATTGATGGTGGTAGATGGATAAGCTTTTAATGCTTGTACTTGTTGACGTTTTGAAAGCAATTTGTGTATATGATTTTTGGAAAATCATTTACCATTTTTTCAAGTAAAAAACACTCATCTCTCTCTCTCTCTCTCTTTTTCTCCCTCTCATTCACGCCCACAAAAGCTGTTATTCTTTCTGTTTTCTGCCCTGTTTGTCGAGAATGGAAGAGAAGGAAAAGCTTGATTTTTGTGGCAAAAATCAAGAGAGCTAGCACTCAAAGAGACATACGAAAGTGATAGGGAAACCCACCCGTGTGCATGGAATCACAACACACAAAGCTTGGAAATTTAAAGGACATCCATGGCCGAATTCAAAGGACAACAAAACAGCCTACTGCCGAGCTTGGAGGAGGCAGAAAGTTTATTTTTGTTATCAATCGCGTCGCTCAACCGATCGATGTAAGTATTCCACAACTTCGTCGTATGTATTCACATGTATTTCATTGCTTGTTATTCGATCCTCGGGACCGTAGAACTCCAACAGAATGGACATGGGACACTTCCCGATGAGATGATGATTGTCGCGACATAGGTGCTGGCTGGGCCTCTGTAGAAGAATCAGAATCGAAAGAGTTAGAAACATAACTAACTTCCATCTCTTCATAAATACAACAAAGTACATTATCTTTATAGAAAGATCGAGCCTCCTCCAGTAATTCCAATTTGGCCAGACTAAATAGGCCATCGATATCCCTATAAATGCCCCTATATCCCGCAGTAGCCCATCTGCGTACTAAGGGATAAAATCATTTGAGATGACGCTAAAGAGGCCCCTCATTAGGCCATGTAGGCTCATCTTCTAGCTGAATAAGCTTGTCATCTGGGTCCTACACAGTTGGGACAGGATCGTCCAACGAGTGATGTTCAAATAAGGGATGAGCCATTGGGATTTCCTCAACAAGCGGGCACGAACGATCTAATACCATACTTGACCCCATACCTTGATAATCGGCTCTAGTCGAATGGGTGATTCTAGTTGGTGTTCAATGATTGGATTCTTGGCCACTTCGTCCTCATCTGATGGAAGTTGATTGACCGAGACTGCGGTAGGTTCGAATTCCCCAGTGGATCTTGAACCATGGGAGCTTTGGGCCCCGAAGTTTGGGTCATTTCGGGCATGGCAGAATATGGTTCCGTCTTAGGCATCTGCACGAGATAGAAAATCATCCTACAAAAATTTCAGATTTTACCTTAGCCCGACATATAAGAGGAAAAGAATTCAGATTGTACCTTAGCCCGACGTATAAGGGGCGCGTCTGAATAGGAGCTATGGGTTGGGGAAGGTTGCTTCCGTTTAGCATGATTGATTTTCTTCGGCCTGACTTTCTCAATCGGCTTCTTGGACCTAGCTGTTTCTGAGGATTTTGAAGAAAAGGGAATATTGGAAAAGACTCGCACATGAGGCAAAGAAAAAAGTATCTTACGACCCGAAGGCCAAAAGTGGTCAAAGAGAGGATGGACCGATGTACAATGAGAGAAAGAGGCACAAGAGAAGGAGGATAGTAAAGAGCGAGCCTCTGACAAGCACTGATCTATATATGTGAGAGCGAAATGACCTTAAAACGGTCTAATGAAATGGAACATGAATGGAAGAACGGAAGTGGCCATCCTTGAACAAGATCGAATTGGCGGGCAGTGAAGTTAGGAGAGTATACTTCCACTTCAGCCTTACCATTGGCTTCTATCAGAATATCATGGATCAGATCGCGGCTGCATAAAAATTTACGCCATATATGATTGATTGTCTCATCCCCTTCAGATTCAGGAATCTCATGGACAAAAGAGGGGCTGTCGCCCAAGGAGAACAGAAACAAAGAAGGAATTCGTGAAAATGTGTAGAAGTATTCAAAAATAGTGTGAGGAATGAGGGAAGTTGACCCAAATTAGGAGAAAAAAATACCTGCACAAGGGTATGACCGGGTTGATTTAATTGAACCAAAGACCGGGAAATAGACTCTAAGCTAAAGCCGGACGATCCAAAGAGGGCCGGAGGCAATCGGTGAAACCCCAGACCGAAGCTGTTTTTGGAGAATGGCCAAACCTCAATAAGTGGCGGCCAACAAGAAGGAAGCCAAATCCAAACGACGGTCGCTGGCAAGATCCGATGAAATAAAGAGATAACCCACCACGGCTTTCTGAATGGGCGCAAAAATTATGTATTTTCACAGCAAGTAGTGAATGAAAGCGGTGCGTTCTAGTATCGAGACTGGACCGGCCCATTCAGCGAAGGCATGAAAGAAGCAGAATAAGAAGAGAATGACGAAGTGTCCTTTATAAGAGGAGGGAAACGAAAGGTAGTGCAAGCCGAAATGGTCGCGTCCAAAGGGGTTAACCCCGTCAATGCACTAATATCACGAAGGGTGACAGTGAATGGACCAGAAGGAAAGTGGAAGACGTTGTAGTCAGAAGACCAAAAGAGCAATGAAGAAGGAACAGGTTCCAGTCAAAAGGAGGTAGGGTTAGAGAAAGCTCTATGAGAGGAAGCAGCCTAGTGTCTTAAAAAAACGTATGGGTCTTTGCATGCAATTTCATCCGTTTGAACTAAATCTCAAATGAAGAGTCAGATTTAGGCCAAGTGCGGATAGGATTGGACTGGGCAAGAGGAGATACATTCAAAGGTTCTGAGAAATGAAGGTTAGTAATGGAGGGAAACAGTTGAGCCAGATGAGCCGTAGCAATGGCGTTGTCATCAACAAAGATAAGGCCCAAAGAACACTGACCGTAGTTTTCGTTAAGGGTATGGATGCGAAATACACCCACAGAAGAGTCACATAATGCAGCTTGGTAATCATTGAAAGTTGAAGTAGCCTTTTTCGAAGCGGAAGAAAATGAAGCCATTGGAGAAATTCAAGGTAAAAAGGTGGAAGTTTTTACAAGAGAGGAAGTAGAAAGTAAAATGAGGACAAGAGCAAGCAAAACCATTATATAGCAAAGGTGAAAAGCTCGCCCTAGGATAGGTATCGCAACCCAATCCGATAAAAGAAGGAAAGAGAGGGAAAATGAAAAGAATGAAAGGTCGCCCTAGATAGGTGTTGTAACACAATTCGACGTAAAGGATAAGAACAAGAAACGAAAGGGTGATGTGTGATGTGATTTGACACCGAAATGACGTAAAAAACGGCTCATTAATTGGCGCCATGTTGAAACATGTTGGGAAGGTCACGCATTTATTAAGGAAATGATGGACTCACATAGGGAATGTAAAGGACGGCCTGTAATATATGCAAAAGATAATAGAACGAAGACTTGTAGGCCGACGCTAGTATGCGACCAATAAATACCGCCCTAACTTTACCCAAGTTGAGAAATTCACCTCGATTTCACTTTCCAACTCAATCAAGGCGAATTTGGGGGACAATTATTGGCAAAAGAAAATCGCCCTAGGACAGACGGGTCGATGAGGGACGAAAAAGCAATTAGGGCGAACAGATTCCACACCACAGGACGATGTGTAACCAAGACGATGAAAGGAAGAGCGGTTAGGACAATTACCATGCGCTACTGTTGATCCCACGACCTAGCGGTTAGCCGTAATTATCCACGATCTGGCAGTTTTTACGCAGAACTCAGCAGTTAGACGCATGGTCCAGCAGTTACAAGAACTCAGGTAACTAGACGTATGGTCCAACGGTTACAAGTATGAGACGTGGGAGGTCGTAGATCAATAAAAGAGAAACCGTTCAAGCGGTTAACTGAGACTCAATATAAAAAGCTCAAGCATGGGAAAAAGAGAAAAATGAGAAAAATGAAGACTCATTATGAGCATTTTATTTTTATTTTCATAGCTTTGTAATCCATAGACTGTAACTTGTGTACTTGTGCCCCTTATAGGTTTATTCATTTAATCAAACATAATTTATGTAATTAAACATATACATAGCACTCTCGGGTGGCATCGTTAACCCAACATTTATTTGGAGTGTTGTAGGTGAGCTGGGAAAAATCAAACATCGGGAGAGGTTGCAATACCTCTCTCGTGCTGGTTTAGTGCAGACGGAAAATATTAATTAAAAATTAAATTTTGTCAAAATATTGTTAAGTAAACGTACATTCACTTACCTCGGAGTGTTCGTCGCGATGCTCGGAAAAGACTTGGAGCATCCAAAATAGTTGAACCATAGATTCTACCGGTTTATCTTCTTTTACTCATTAATTTTCTATAAAAAAGAAATTAGTCGCTATTTTATTTCAAAAAGACTGTAAAATAAAATAATCTGGAAATTTAAAACTTACCACGCATTCATCCAAAGCCCAAATTTTGTATAGATACCCTTAATTCTCCTCGCTGATGTCGTGCAATCGATAGGAAACAACATTACTGAATGGTGAAATCATTCACGTAACGCAAGCGTACATATCATTCAAGTAGTATAAAATATATCGATCCCACGAGTACTTAATACCTAGACTATCAATTTTTGAAGCTAAATGTTTATAAGTATATAATAGATTGTTTGTTTGATTGGATGGTGATTTTAAACTAAAGACAAATAAATAAAACAGTGCGAATATAAATTAAAGGAAAAATTCAATATTGTAAAACTATCTAGGGTTGTGAATCCTTCCAATATCTTTTAAAGATGAAGTGGTTATCTCACGTTTGTGCAATATATAGGTTTATTAACCTGGTACACAAAAATATGCAAAAACCCCAGTCGATAGTTAGATGCAAACACCCAAAAAACCCAATCAATCGTATGTCTATGTTAACCAATTTACCTTAATTCATTAAGATTAAGTTCCAATTATGGCTACCCCCGCCCGACAGGTATATGTCTATCCTGTAAGGAAATCTACCTAAGGATCACCATGCCCCGAGGTGAGATCGTGAGCTATTGAGTCTAAGGATGAAACCTAAAATTATTTCATCAAGTTTATTTTAAATTTACCAGATCAATCTTATTAATGACCAATTAACAATAAGCATTAAGCTTAAGACTCAATAAATAAACTTTTATATTACTCAAGACATAAAATAACCCTTATAAGCCGGTGATATTGGAATTCATCACAACCCCAGATATGGTATTTAGTTACAACACATATCTTGGACTATTATAAACTTAATAAAAGAAAATGACATAAAGTAAAACTTGAAATTAAAAAGTTAAAATAAACAATAAAGAAAATGTTGTGGGTTAGAGGATCCACTTTTATTACTTCTAATTTATATATCTCCCTTATTATAATATATAAACTTGCATGACATTACCAATCGACCATATAGACGGTATCCTGATTAAGTCATAATTATAATTAATTTCAACTGACCATAAAAGCAGTATCCAATTTAGTTAGGTTAAAATTAATTTAATTATGTCCAACCGACCATAAAGACGGTATACCATTAAATCATGTTTTAAAATAGTTTATGTATTATAATTAAGGGAGATTAATCTAAATATTAGTAATAAAAGCTTTACTCTTCACCCCAGCAGAGGGGAGTTACCTCCTCATATTTAAAAGTTAAATAAAGAAAGAACTATTGCATAAAATAAAAATTAATTACAGAAAGCTGTAAACAAACAAGATACAATCTTCTTAGTATTCTTAAGGAAATCCCCAGAAGAATGTAAGAATTTTCCTTCTGATTTCAGATTCAATTTATAGGCAAAATTCTGCCACACGTGTCGCGACGCGCTGTTGATTTGATGTGATGATGACATGTGACTGTCGGCAGAATTATTGGCTTGGCGTCGCGACACGTTGAGGCTTCTACGTCACGATGCGGGCTACAGTGATGACGTCAGCGATGATGCGTGTCGGCAGGCTTCATAATTGTGATGCGTCATGATGGAAAGGATGTTGCGAGTCACAACGCATGAACAGAAAGTTTACCAATTTGTCTTTTTTGATCCGAATTTCACCGTTTTAGCCCCAATTCAATTCCAGAGAGTCCTGTTATTTTATTTATTTACAAAATAACACAAAACACATCAAAATATTCATAATACCCGAGAAACTATACAAAATATTAAGTCAAAGGGGCGATAAATATTGATATATTTATCACTTATCACACCCCAAACCTAACATTTTGCTAGTCCTTGAGCAAAACAATAAAATAAAATACAATAAACAACTTTAGACTAAGCCACTTTCGTAGGGATCATGATTGCATTTAGCGTATGCAACAATCCTTTTAACCCCTAGGTGTCCCTAGTGGACGAGTTGTAGTCTCGTGAAGGCTTACAGCGATGATACCCACAAACGTCAAGTGCACACGAATGTAAAAAGATAAACAAATAAACAAGTTAGTGACTAAACAAGTGAAACTTCTTATCCAAGTTAATAGTTGTTTTCTTTCTTTCTAAATTACCAAATAAGTAAATTCTCCGATTATTTTTACCATTCTCCATATACACAACCAACTAGGTATTAATCAGCTCATTGTGCCCACAATATTCATTAGTGTAGTTGAAAATAGAGTAATATTTTTGTCATAAAGTTATATCAAAATTCACACATTTTTAGAAATGGAATTTTTTCTTATTTTTTTATTCTATTTTTTATTTACAATATCTTCAATCCATGTAGCGAGCTTTGGGCCAGTGACTTCCAAGCTAGTTGGCTTTAGGGCACTAGGGTTAAGACACTCATGCAGACTTAATTACTCGGATTTCAGATATTATTATTTTTCTTTCTTTTTTTTTACAACATCTTCAATCCATGTAGCGAGCTTTGGGCCAATGACTCCCAAGCCAGTTGGCTTTAGGGCACTAGGTGTTAAGACACCCCTACGGACTTAATTACTCGGATTCTCAAATGTTTCTTTTTTTTATTTCATAACTTTTTTAGATGCTTCCTCCAATTAAACTTGAGTACTGGATATTATAAATTTTTGAATTACAACTCATGGCCATATGTTACCATACATGTTGATAATATCTGTCAACTGAGCATATGAAGATCCAATTTTAATCAGTATTATGGCGAATTCACAAATTAAATAATTCAAAAAGAAATAAACAAAAATTAACTTGTTACGAAATAGGTTGAGATACATCTCAGGAGTGGAAATTCCTTACTCAGCTATCTCACACCAATTTCACCTGATTAGTCAAGTTAAAAAAACAAAATATAATTTTTTTTTATTTTTTTGAATTTTTGAAAATTTTTTGACTAAAAACCAAGTAAAAATAATGCAACTAAAAAAATAGATACTGGTCAACTATTTCCCTCCCCCAAACCTAATTAAGACATTGTCCCCAATGTCTGAAAAGTAGAAGAAGGGTGTAAAAAACAGTACTTGGTTTGCTGGAATTCTACAAAGAAAATTAAAGGTTAAGATTCAGATTTATTCGACGCTTCTTACCACGATCATTATCGAACCAGTTTATCTTGGAAATGATAGTATCAATTTGTGGTTCAAAGGCTAAAAGTTAGTCAATTAAATCATGGGCTGTTCTTGCAGTGAAATGGATTTTTTTATAGGTTTTGACACGAACTCATTTCTTTGGGTATCATCAAGAAACACACATAGAAAGTTATAAAATCCATCAACATTAAACAGTCCAATTGGTTTCTGGTGTATATTCAAGTTCGCCAAAGATACTACTATAAAAATTTCCTCTATCATGCCCAAGCCACCTGGCAAAACAATAAAAACATCAGCACAATTAATCATTTCAACCAGTCATTTAGACATACCTGACACGATAAGTTCCTCTTCATTTGATGGTCCTATAAGATTTGCCTCTGTAAAAGGTTTTGGGGTGATTCCCAAAACTTGACTACTTCATTCCTGTACGACCCTTGAAACGTACCCCAATAGTCCAAGATTGCCACCGCCATATACTAGGTGCATATTCCTCTCAGCTATGACTATACCCAATTCCGGTGTTGCTTCAACAAATTCTGGCTTAGAACAACACTAGTACCGTAAAACACACATATGTTTACAACTCGTCTTCTTGAAATTGCTTCCATTTTTTTTATATATTTCTTTCTCAAGTCTGGATGTCTTCAAGAATGCAATGATGAGCTGAATTTATAGAACCTGAAAACAGGTGAGTAATAATAGCACTAGTACGCGTCAAATGACAATTATTATCTAAACAGTAAAATAAATCATGAATGTCAAAAAGTCTGGATCTTGTCAGAGAAAATAAAAGAAAATAATAAAACAAATCACAATTATTAGTTAAAGGCAAATATAATAATATTTACAAGAAGTAACGGCTTGATTGACATCTATGTGTCAATGACAATCTTCCCATCCAATTTTCATATAAATTGGCAAATATGGTCTTTTAATGTCAGATTCCCGAGACTTAGTTGTTGTATTTCTTTCCGAAATTGTGTATGTAACATGTGAATTGCGTGATACACATATCTACTAGAATGCGTCTGAAGAGTCAGTGATATGTCATTAAAAGACTCATTACTCATGTCATCCCTAATAAATTTAATTTCATCTTCACGGTTATCAGAAACCATTCCTAAAGAACGACAACGAGTATTACATGTCATGCGTGCACATTTATAGCAAACACCTAATCTTTTAGCTCTTCTTTTCTTAGCATATGTGCTTTTTCCTAAACCAAACATATATGAAATAAAAGAGTCAGAAGACTCACCTGTTAATCGGACTCGTGCTTAAATTAACCAACGAATTTCATTAGGAATATCTTTGATCATCAGAAGTCTCATTCCTTCCATGCGAGCTTTGTAGACTTTCATTATAGAGTTTTGAGGGAGAGAAGGAAACTTCTTGTAAAGATTTACGAGAACGTCTTCCATCTTGTCTGTGACTTTTCCTACAAAATTAAACACACAAAAATAAACCACACCAAATCCGAATATATACACAAATTGCATAAGTTGCCTCCCTGCTAGCGCTAAGTTTAACATCATCGGCTAGACATGACTGCCCAAAAGTTAGGCTGGATCTGAAAGTGTGACACTTTTGTTTTTGTCAGTCAAATGATTCTCCCTAGTAGTGCTTGACATGCTGGCTGTTAACTTTGAATGAATCATTGGTGTTAGTATCAAGTAACTCAACAGCTTCATATGTAAAACTTTGGTAATCATAAATGAACCTAACCATTGTGATTTTATCTTTTCAGTGAAAAGTTTTAATCGTGAATTGTATAACAACACCTACTGCCTTGGTTCCAGTTGTCTACGCACTATTTTTCGATCATGCCATTTCTTGGTCTTTTTTTTTTGTATAGTATGGCATTCTCATAAGCCTATAGGTGAAATTCCTCCAATTCATTGAGTTGGTGAGCCATTTTTCTCCTATTGCTTGTAGATCAAGATTTAACTTCTTCAGTGCCCAGTACGCTTTATGTTCAAGCTCCACTGGCAGATGGCATGAATTCCCAAACACCATTCGATATGGGGATATACCGATGAGTGTCTTGTAAGCTGTCCGGTAGGCCCATAATGCGTCATCCAGTTTTGTAGACCAGTCTCTCCTTGTTGATCCAACAGTTCTCTCCAGGATTCTTTTGATCACCCTGTTTGAAACGTCAATCTTTTCATTTGACTACGGATGGTAAGCAGTGGCAACTTTGTGAGTAACTCCATAATTGGATAATAGTGCATTGAAGTATTTGTTCCAGAAGTGTGTGCCACCATCACTAATAATTTTCCCGAGGTGTTCCGAAGTAAGTGAATATATTCTTTTTAAGGAATTTTATCACCACTTTTGAATCGTTTGATGGCAATATTGTTACTTCAACCTATTTGGAGACGTAGTCTACTGCAACCAGGATGAACAAGTTTCCGAATGATGGAACAAAGGGTCCCATAAAATCAATCCCCCATACATCAAATATCTCCACTTCCAGAATGTTTTGAAGAGGTCCTTCATTTATCGTTGAAATAATTCCCGTTCTCTGGCACCTTTCACATTGAAGAGCAAATAAGTAAGCATATTTAAACAGAGTGAGCCAGAACAAACCTGATTGTAGGACTTTGGCTGCAGTTTTATCTCCACTGAAGTATCCGTCGTATGGTGATGAATGACAATACTACAAGACACTATTAACTTCCTTCTTTAGAACGCAACGTTTCAGTAATTGATTAGCACAACATTTGAATAAATACGGCTCATCCCAGACATAGTGCTTGAATTCCTTGAAGAGTTTTTCATTACTGATGTGTCCATTCTAACAGCCATTTTCCCGATACTATATAGTTTACATAGTCAGCATACCAATGGACATCCTACTGTTTCATGGCAAACAACTGTTCATCTGGAAAGGTTTCTTTGATTGTCAGTTCATTGCCTACTGTTTCTCTATTCTAAGCCTTGATAAGTGATCTGCCACTTAGTTTTCTGTCCATTTCCTGTCTCGGATCTCCACGTCAAATTCTTGCAGCAGAAGCACCCAACAGATCAATCTAGGTTTGGCATTTTTCTTCTCGATCATATATTTGATTACTGAATGATCTGTGTAGACCACCATTTTGGGACCCAATAGATAGGATCAGAATTTATCAAAAACAGACACAACTACAAGTAACTCCTTTTCAGTGGTTCTGTAGTTGAGTTGTGTTTCATTTAGAGTTCTACTGGAGTAGTAAATGGTGTGGAAAAGTTTTGCTTTGCGTTGTCCCAAAACTGCACCTACAACAAAATTGCTAGCATCGCACATGACCTCAAATGGAAGCGTCCGGTCTAGTGCTACTATAATGGGAGCAGAGACCAGTTTCTATTTCAAGATCTCAAAAGTTTCGTGGCATTCTTTGGTGAAGTTGAAAGGCACTTTTTTCTCTAGCAGATTGCATAGAGGTTTAGCAATCTTGGAGAAGTCTTTGATAAATCTCCTGTAAAAGCCTACATGTCCGAGAAAACTCTGAATCCCTTTGACAGATGATGGTGAATGTAGTTTTTCAATTGTTTTGATCTTTGCTTTGTCTACCTCGATTCCCTTTTGTAAGATCCGATGTCCCAGGACAATGCATTCTTGCACCAAGAAGTGACATTTCTCCCAATTGAGTACCAGGTTGGTATCTTCGTATTCTTGTAACACTTTTTCTAGATTTTGCAAGTAGTGATCGAAAGAGTCTCCAAACACAGAAAAATCATCCATGAAAACCTCCATACTTTATTCCAGCATGTCTGAGAAGATGGCCATCATACAACGTTGAAATATGACAGGAGCTTTACATAGTCTAAATAGCATACTGCAAAAAGCAAAAGTACCATACAGACATGTAAAAGTGGTTTTCTCCTGATCTTTCGAGGCGATGGTAATCTGATTGTACCCCAATGTTATCTTCCTGCTCAGCAACTTATAGTATCCATCATACTATAGTCCAGCTTATTGTGTTCTTGTAACACTCTCAACAACTTATCTTCCTGCTCCAATGTTATGGACAAAGAAATAATCACAGGTAAATAAAAAGAGTTTCCTAAGAACACATACTTAAGATGGCTCAGAAGTAGCTTTAGTTCCAGCTGCTGTGGTTCTCCAATCTAGGGCTTGATTCACTCCTTTTTTGGTAGTTCCAAATTTTTCACCTGTGGTGTCGATTTAAAGCGAAAAGGGTCTGTCAAGATAGTTGATACATTCCAGAATTTCATCATCTAGCTCGCTTTCAATCATGTTGGTGATGCAAGCTTTAAGTTTATCCGTGGAAAGTTGCATTGCATCAGCATCCTGGATGATACTATCTAAGACACCAATTCTGAAACATTCCTCCTCATTTTCATCATTCAGGAATTTCATGGCTTTGAAAACATTGAATGTAACTTCTTGATCATGTACTTTCATGGTTAGTTCTCATTTTTATATTTCAATAATAGTTCGACCTGTAGCCAAGAATGGTATCCCGAGGATGATATGTATATCTTTGTCTTCTTCCATGTCAATGATAATGAAATCTGCAGGGAAAATGAAATTGTCGACTTTAAATAATACATCTTCCACTACACCTCTTGGAAATGTGAGTAATCTGTTAGCAAGCTGCAGAGTAAATGAGGTGGGCATTGCTTGTCCAATCTGCAGTTTCTTGGAAATAGTCAAAGGCATCAAGTTAATGCTAGCACCTAAATCACACAAAGCCTTACCGAAGTACTGTTCTCCTATAGTGCAAAGGATGGTAAAACTGCCAGGATCTTTCAATTTTGGGGGAAGAATACTCTGAATGATGGAGTTTCTCGTAATCTCCACTTTCATGATAGGATGTCTTTCATGAATTTGACATAGTTGGGCATTTTTTCCAACACTTCTGCAAATGGAATGTTGATATGCAGCTTTTTAAAGATCTCCAAGAATCGAGCAAACTGTTTGTCTAGTTTATTTTTCTAGAGACGCTATGGAAATGGTGGAGGAGGAGTGAATCTTTATCGATTATTTTCTTTTGTCTCTTTTTCCTCCATCCGTGGATCTATTTTACTGCTTTCGTTTGGAACATCCTTTGTGGATGCTTTGACTCCAACATTTTTGTTGATTTCAATACCGCTTTTCAAAGTAATGACTTGACATTGCTCATTCTCTCGGTTCCTTGGATTTGGTTCTGTGTTGCTATAAAGGTTACCTTGCGATATGTAACTCTAAGCATTAGCCAGTGGTCCCATTTGATTCTCCAGTGTTTTCAAAGATGCTTCTTGGCTTTGAATTAATGATGCTTGTGATTAAAAATGGCATCATATGATGCTGCTTAAGAGTCATATTTTTCTTCTAGTTTTTTCAAGTGAGCTAGCACTTCTGTTATTCCTGGTTCTTTTTCATACTCCTAGCCTTTGTTTTGCTGTTGGAATCCTGTGGTGGCTTATTCCTTTACCTTGAAGTGTTGCTCCATACGAAATTGAGATGATTCCTCCATCCTGGGTTGTAGGTGTTGGAATATGGATTGTTCCCCTATCTGTTGAAATTATTGACATAATTCACCATCTCATCGTGTCAGTTTGTCTCTTGTGCTCCTCCATATAGTGTAGTTGTAGATCCAACATTACTTTGCATGGTAAGGGTTTCCATGAATTTACATATCTGGTCCACTTTGGCATTCATTGCTGCGTTTGCTCCAACTTCATAAATTCCTGCAATTCATTGGATCATGCTCCTTTGTATTGGCAACAAAGAATTGTTGTTGGCCATTTCTTCAATTAAGTCACAGGCTTGATCTTCTCCTTTTGCCATTAAAGCTCCTCCAGTAGCAACATCAATTGTGGTTTTCATCAGTCCAGAAAGTCCATTATAGAAGGTGTGGACTTGAAGCCACTTTGTAATCTCATGGTAAGGACATTTCCGGTGAAATTCCTTGTGTCTTTCTTAAGCTTCACAGAGGGATTCTAAGTCACGTCTTCACATAGGGATTTGATATAAAAGGGATTTATGACATTTTACTACTTTTCTCTACTGATAACTCTTACGTACTTTTCATCATTTTTATTTCACATTACCAAATAAATCATTTTCTTTAATTAAGTTATTGCTAACGTTTTCTTTTAGTGAACTAGTTCCTTGTAACCTTCTCTCTGAGGAATCGACACCCCAACTATAATGCGATAACCGTAATTACTTTTTAGGCGTAAATAAATTTTGGCGTCGTTGCCGGGGAGACAGTTTATAAGCAAACGAAGCAGGTTTGCTTAGTCAACAACAAAGCGATAACTTCATTAAATCTTTATTTTTTCTAATTATTTTTATTTTCTATTTTATTTATTTATTTCTATTTTAGTTTTATTTTTGATTTTTAGTTTAATTTTTTTTATTTATTTTATTTTTGTTTCTCGTTTTATTTGTGTTTAAGTGCATGCCTAGACTTAGGAATCAGTTTGGTAGGTTTGTTAGAATTGAAAAGGAAGATTCTGATTCAGAAACTCTATTTGAAAACCTTTTTACCACACCACCTAGCTCTAGCACACACAACATGAGTGAGTACGAGAGACCACCCATTCGGTCTCTTGAGGAGTACCTCCACCCCACTCACACAGCTACACCATCATGCATAATATTTCCTCCTAATACACCACATATAGACTTTAAACCTGGAATGATACAATATCTCCCAACCTTTCATGGTTTGGAGAATGAGAAACCTTATGTGCATATTAGAGAGTTTGAAGAAGTCGTAGCAACCTTCCATGATCGATTTGGGACTACAGACACAATTAGACTTAAGTTATTCCTTTTTGCCTTTAAGGATAGAGCTAAAAGATGGTTGTATTCATTGAGACTTTGTTCAATTGGATCATGGGGTGAGATGACACATGCATTTTTTAATAAATACTTCACCATAAGACTAATGCCCTAAAAAGACAAATCTCTACATTCTCCCAGAAAGATAGTGAAACTCTTTTATTAAACTTGGGAGAGGTTTAAAGAGATGTTAGCTATGTGTCCTAACCATGGGAATGAGAGTTGGCATTTAGTAATTTATTTTTACAACAGTTTAACTCATAGAAAGCGCCAATTCATTGAGACGATGTGAAATGGTGAGGTTATATGAAATGATCCTGATGAGGCACTTGAGTACTTAAATTACCTAGCCGAGAAATCTCACACTTGGACAGGACCAAATGCCATTGATAACACTTATAGGATACGTCCCACTACTTCTAGCGGAGGCATACACCATTTTAGGGAAGATGATAGTCTTAGAACACAGGTTGAGCTATTAACTAGAGAGATAGGAGCCTTAAAAGCCAAAGATAGCAAGACTATGCATGAGGTAGCCTAGTTAGAACCTCAAAGGGTATGTTTTGTGTGTAAGGGGATTGACCATCTAGCCTAAGGGTGTCCTATATATGGTGAGATGAGGGAAACATATGAGGAACAATGCAATACCTTATGGATGTATAAGAAGCCTTATACACCATATTTAGACACTTATAATCCTGGTTGGCGGAACCACCCAAATTTCAATTGGAAACATGAGTCTCATCAGCCTAGTCAGACACCACAACCTAAAGGTTACAGTGCCCCCCAGTATCACACACCTACCATTCCTAGAAATTCTTTAGAGGACACTGTGCATGCATTTATAGAGGCCCAGAGTAAAACTAATCAAAGGTTTGAATCATTGATAGCTCAGGTGGTTGAAGACAATTAGGAGATAAAGAGTCAAGTCTCTAAATTAAATAATGTGTTCATTGTGCAGGAGTCAGGAAAATTACAATCTCAGGCACAACCAAATCCACAAGGGTAACACATGACACAGGCTAATCATAAGGCATCCATTATAAAAGGTGTTAATGTCATAATCACTATGAGTGGTAAAGAGGTAGGGATGCATGACACCTCCAACATTGTAGGTGACCCAAAAGATAGTAGTACAAATACTCTTTAGGAAGAATAAGTGTCACATGTCCTAATTAGAGTACCTTTCCCTCAAGCTCTTAGGCCTACTGCGAGAGCTACAAACCCTAATGGTGAGATCCTAGAACATTTAAAGAAAGTAAAGATTAACCTTCCTTTGTTACATGTGATCAAACATGTTCCTACATATGTGAAGGTTTTGAAGGATCTATGCACTATGAAGAGAAGACATTATGTTAAAAAACTACATTCTTGACAGAGCAAGCAAGTGCAGTGATTGACCAGAGGGCTCCACCAAAATACAAAGATTCGGGATGCCCCACTATTGCTTGCCAAATTGGCACATATTAGTTTGGTCAGACTTTATGAGATTTAGGTGCTAGTGTTAATCTTATACCATATTCTATTTATATGCAGCTAGGAATTGGAGAGATTAAACCTACATCATTGGTTTTATTGTTAGCTGACTACTCTATCAGAACATCGTCGGGGAGTAGTTGAGGATGTTTTACTACAAATTGATAAATTTTACTATCATGTTGATTTCCTAATTTTAAACACTCAATTTTTGGTTAACACTGAGTCAAAAATTCCACTTATCTTAGGTAGACCTTTTCTGGCTACAGCTAATGCCCTTATCAATTGCAGGAACGGTCTCATGAAGATATCATTTGGGAATATGACACTGGAAGTGAATTTTTTTGATGTTGAGAAACAACCACAAGATGGTGATGAATGTCGGTACACATATTTGATAGACACAACCAGCCATAAATTATTTTTCTTGTCTTAATCACCAATGTCTAATAAAGCAGAAAGATTATTGGACTATTTTTTCCGCTACATGGAAGCCATCATGACCATTTGGGTGGTTGCATCTGGCTGAAGACGTTAAACTTAGCGCTAGCAGGGAGGCAACCCTTGCATCTACATTTATTATTTTTTTATTCCTTTACTTTAGTATTATTTTATTGTGTGCTAATTTCATGTTTATTATTTGCATGGTATTTATGCAGGTGCTAGCGTAACCCACACAACCAAAGTCTTACCAGCGAGAGCCTTATCAACTCCATACACGGTAGTGTTATTCCTCACTTTTTTCGTTATGTTTATCTTACATTGAGGATAATGTTTGATTTAGTTTGGGGGTGATAATGTCATATGTTTTATGGAGTTGTTCATATGTTATCCCTGTTTTCATATCTCTATTATTAAAAAAAAAAATTTACTTTTAGTCCTTAATAGTAAAACATATATTTTTGCTTTCAGTTCTTAATAGTAAAGCATATGTCCAATGATGAATATTGCTTTCTTTAGGATGAAATCTTGAAACGATAAGTTCTTTAATTTATTTTTATCTGATGCCTTGAGTAGTTGATCTAGGTTAGACTCGTAAGCACTTAACTATGTGTTTATAATAGTGAAAACCTACGTAGTTGGCAAAGTGATTAATTGAAGAAATTACATGTCGATGAATGGCTGTTTGCTTAGATGTCTATCCTGATTTACTAGTGTTATGATGTATAGTATGGTTGAAAAAAAAGTCTCGAAAGAAAGAAATTAAATCACCTATAACTGATAAATGTGAAACTACCCATGGGCGAGTGTTAGGACCATCATGAGGAGAAATGATACCTTAAAGGTAGGTGTGTTGGAAAAAGAAGAAAGAAAAGAAAAAGTCGAAAAAATGAAGAAGAAAGAGAAAAAATATCATATCATACCGAGCACATAAAGGCAATTACAAATCGCATTTGAGATATCTAGGTTGGTTTGACCCATCGGATCCTAATTTTTAAACGAAATTATTGAGTTGGCTTACCTAGGTGTAAAGCTGTGAATGAACTTTTACACACACACACTATGAGTCTGGCTTAGATGAGCTATTCAAGGACTTGGATTCAAGTTGCATTAAGTACTTTAAAGGTTCTCTAATTTCATTACAAGGCATTCATTGAGGACAATAATATGTGTAACTATTGGGACTTTTATTTCGTTATTTTTGTATAATTGAATATGTTTTGTATGACGTTTGTGGGTGTCATCGTTGTAAGTCTTCACGAGACTACAACTCGTCCACTAGGGCCGCTTAGGGGTTTAAATGCTTGTTGCATACGTTAAATGCAATCATGATACGAAAGTGGCTTAGATAGTTTTTATTTATTTATTTTTAATTTAATTTAGTTCATATTTTCCTTTTACGCTTCAATTTCTAGGGACTAGCAATAAGCTAGTTGGAGATTGTGATAAGTGCATGAAAATGTACTTTGAAAATCACTAATTTAGCTTGATTATCATGTATTTAATCTTAATTATAGTTTATTTTATGTCTTATTATTAGAAAGTAATGGAATTTGAATCTTGGAGTAATTACACATGCTTCGGGACCTTGTGGATGCATCAGAAGCATGCGGGAAGAGCGAAAATGAAGAAAACATAAATTCTGAAAATTCAATTAGCGTCGCGACGCCGCCTCAGATTGCACACATACATATTGGCCGAGAGTTTGGCACCGTGGCACCACTTTCTGACATCGCGGTGTCTTGTAAGACCCTAGAAACTTAATTTAGATGTATTTGAACTCCGGGACTTCTCTATATAAACCCAAGTTCGTCCAAAACCCTAAAATAGGAGAAAACAGAGAGAAAACACACAACAAGGAGTTGAAGTCACATATTTGAGAGAGAAGAATGGGGAAGCTTCATGCCAGACAAGATGCTCATCTGATCTATTAAGGTTATGTCTCTATTCTATATGGAGAACTGATCTCCTAGGAAAAGCTAAGGATAAACTCTTGTAATTAAGTTCTTATGTTCATGTTTTTTATTCCTAATACTCTTCAACGTTTAATACAATTGATATCTTGATGTTCTTTATTATCTAATGATTTATAATCCAGAGATTATGTTTTTCCAATTTGCATATTAGAATAGTCATGTTTCTTCTATGTGTGATTGGGGAGCCCAGTTGTGACTTGTAATATTGTTTTATGAGTTGATCTTCTGCTGCAGTATTACCTGAGGATATATTATCGACGTTAAATAGGTCATAACGATAACATTGTGTGCTATTAACATAGAGAAAATAATTCATCGATTACCTTGGAATTTAATATGGTTTGATTGAAATATCTTCCGATGGTTGGTTTGGGATGTGAAACCTTCTATTGATTAATAAAAGGAATCAATACTAAAAATAGGGATTTGATACAAGAGGGATTCTAGATGCTTTGCTGCTTTTCTCTTACGTATTTTACATCATTTTTATTTCACATTACCAATTAAATAATTTTTCTTAAATTAAGTTATTAATAACGTTTTTTTAATTGAACTAGTTCATTGTAACCATCTATTTGAAGAATTGACACCCCAATTATACTGCGATTGTTGGGATGTATGCCCTAGAGCTGCATGTAATGTAAACGACTTTATATATGTCTTGAAATAAAATGATGCATGATTCATTTATCAAAGTATTTGTTTAATTTTCTTATATTATAAATTATCTTGAATGCCCTAGATTACTTATGTGCCTTCAAACTTAGTGTATGAGTGTCATACACCAAAAGATTTAAGACTGAATTTAGTAATCTTAAATAGTCCATAGAGAGCAAACAAAATGGATACTTTGTTTGTGGTTTATCTATAGTTGCGGTCCATTCTATATTTGTATGAAGACCTTGATCTAGGATCATCCATGTAGAGACATGAGAATGAAGGCACCTTGTATAATGTGATCATATAGGATTGGACCCAGATGAAAATGACAGTCTTATAATATCTGTTAAATAAAGAAAGTTATTTTGATCTACTAGATGGTCATATATGGATTGATCTTAATCCTGAGTGTACTACGAACACATGCATGGCAGATTATGTCCTTTAATTTACAAATGTGAGGTTGGTGTAGCAGTCCCTACTAATAGCTACATACTTTGGGGCATGGTCTGTTGTGTAGCTGGGAATGTTTTACATAGATATGAAGTTCACTCTTTCTTGCGAGAAGTAGAGGAGTATCTTCCTTCAGGGTTGATTCGGTACTTGAATAGTTTGAGCGCTCAAGTCTTTCTATTACGAATAGAAAGATTAAAATTCATAATGGTTAGGAATAAGTCGTTCATTAGAGAATCAATGGTACTTAAGATATAAATAATTAGAGGGGTATAATAGACATTATGACCAGGCTCTAATTACAAGATACTCGTGAAGGGTCAATTAATATGTAGTGACTATATCGATGGACACCGACTTGGTTCGGCTTACAATATATCTGCGGCAACGAGAGTGCTGTTGGAAAATTATGACCCATAGCATCACTATTTGTAAAGAACATTGTGCTTGTGTACAAATTAACTATGTGACAAAAGGAAATTGCTATTTTATCATTATTGAAATGGATTACTTGGATATATTAATGATAAAAGTCCATAAGATTAAATCTGATTAATAAGATATGAGACAGTATTAAACCACGAACGATTTAATCATTAAATATCTCTAGTCATTGTATTATCAAGACTGGACATTGATAATGAGGAATAAACTAGTATTACACTTGTGCGCGTTATGGATGCTTAACGACATAGTTCTCATATATTTAGGTATTGGATACTTATGCAAGTGTAATAAGAGGTTCTGTTAGCCATTAGACTGGGAACAGTTGGCTCTGGATAGACCCACTCGGAATCCCTTTGGTAGTATGACTATGTGTATATGGGAATCCGAATCAGGGTAGATGTATGTGATCTTTAACCTGAGACTTACATTGCTAATACTTAAGACAATCAGTTTACTTTGGTATTGGTCGTCCGGAGCTTTAACAGGTTCTGTGTACACCTGTATTAGGTTTACTGAGAATCGTAGTGTATTGGATGTGATGTCAAGATGGAGTATCACTTTAGTAATATGGAGATGATGGTCACACATGATACGTAACTAGTACTCTTCAAAGCTGCAGCTATCGGGAAAGTATGACTAGGTTATGACTTTCTGATTACGGAGACTAGTTACGCGGGATCCGATATATGGTTCGTACGGGGCAGACACAAAGCCAGTCCTAGGCCTAACATGTGACATCCGATACTGGATCGTATTACACATTACATTGTATTACTACGCCTGATACAAATTATAGTCCTCGGCTAATATTTCTGGAATGACAAATTTATTTAATTTTGAATTAAACGAACCCGAGCCCAAGTCAAGTTGTGTGTTGTGTAAGCCAACTTAAATTTTGAATTTAAAATGATAGGACCCATGACTTACATCAATTGTCACTCATTGATGGAAGTGGTTGGCTTTACTTAAATATTGCATTTACGTCACGAACCAACCAAGTTTTAGAAATACTATTCACTCTTCTCTCTTCCTCTCCAATTGCCAATTCTTGCTCGCTCCAAATGGAAAATTTTTGCTTCAAATTTTTGAAAAGCTAGCACTTTGGGAGTCAAATGAGGTGTTAGGGAAACTCACCCAAGAGTAGAAACGACAAATCAAAAGCTTGGAGCTTCATCCATTCAAAGGAATTTTTGAAATTTCTCAACAAATCAATGTAAGTATTTCCGCAACTTAACTAGATTAATTCACACTCAAATCGTGTTTAGGATCTTGGAAGCATGGCTTAGAGACTAACAATGGCATCTAGAGCCTTCTAAACTTGATTTTGAAATCTAGGGTTCATAACTTTAATTTGAGTATTTTTGCTTGGAGCATGATAATTCAAAATTGAATCTTTGATTGATGTTAGATGCTGATAACTTAGAGTTGTGCATCAATGGATTGTTGAAAAATTGATTAGATCAAATTTCCCCAAATCCTTTACCTTGGCCGAATTCAACCCTAGATAAACTCATGGTGATTTTTGAAATTAGACTTGGATGTGTTAAAGGCATGAAATAAATATTGAGTGGTGATTTAAATGGATTGAAATCATATTGGATGTTAATTTCTTGCTATTTTCGTGAGTATGCATGTTGTTGGAAGACTTGATTTTACTTCAATTTGTGTTGGACATGAATTGGAATGATAAAGCATGATTAATTAGATTAATTAATGTTTTGGAAATATTAGATTAATTAATTAGTTGTGTTAATTACACTTAAATTGAATTAATGAAATATTTGGAATATTGTATTAATATAATTTGGTTATATTTGGGCTAATGGGCTTGGTTGGGCCAAGTTTGGCTTTGGACAATTGGGTTGGATCTAATTGGGCCTAAACTATTTCCATAAAAAGTCCAAAATATGATTTTGTGCCTTTAATAATTTAATTGGGCATAATGGGCCAAAATTATTTTTTGGCATAGGGTGATTCCTAAATGGGCCAAGGAATTATTGGTTTGATCCATAATGGTCAAAATTTCATGCCTAAAGAATTAATTAAAAGCCCATTGGACCTAATCGAATTGGCATTGGATGCTAAATGGGCCTTTAAGGTCATTTGGATTGGATTTGGAATCCAAGTCTATAAAGGTATTAATAAAATAAGTGTAATTGTTTAATACAGAATTAAACTTTTAGTATTTATTCTTAATCGAGTTGGACTCTCTCAAATCAAATCGTTGTATAAACATTGGATGTCATTAATTGAAGAATAAATTAATTGGATTAGATTGATTGACAACATGCTATGTGTGAATACTTGGATGTATTTGTTTGAATAATATATATCGGATGGATATTAGATGAGTTGGGGCAATTTTGGAAATTGTTGTAAATATGGTATTTATTTGAAATTGGACCTGCGTGTCCAGCCTATCACTTCTCATTCTAATTATATTTCTCTTCTCACCAATTCCCCTCAATGTAAATGAGGTTTCTTATAGTGTATGTAATTGGGTATAGAAGAATATTAAGTGCTAGCGGGAGAGAGGAAGATAGATAGTGATTTGTTCTAAGAACAAATTGTGAATATCCATCCGTATATCAATATTAATTTTATCATGTCTTATTATGCTTTTAGAATGCATGTTTAAGGGTGTATGATGAGACCTAATCAAAGATAATAAATTAGTTTCTAATTTACGAAAATGCCCTCATATTTAATATTAAGTGTTTTCTTCCATTGAGTGGTTATCTCTCAAGATCCAAGATTGGCTTTGATTTGTTGGCCAAAGTCAAGATCATTGTCTATCGCGGATGTGTTTAAACCATGAAAGCTTTGTTAACATCGCATGTCTTGGGCAGTTGTGACTTGTTTGCCAAAGTCAAGGTCACTTCTGTTCATCGACGTGGATTACGAAATTTTCTCACTGTTAATGGGTCACGCTTAACTGGAATCATTAAGCTTGTTGAGCCAAAGCCAAGACTTAGTTGATTTAGAGGAAATAAGTTAAGAAATATATTGGATATATGTTTTGGACTTGGATGTCCACCTACCGGATCTAGGAATTGGATGAGATCCAATTGATCTTAGAGATCTACCTAGTTAAATTTTATACAGCTTGTTGGCTAAAGTCAAGGTTGTGTATTATTTAACGGGATCCTAGCCCACTAGGAAAATAGGTTTCCTGAGTACTCAACGGAGGGTTAGAGGTTCACCGAAAAAAGTGGGAGACTAGTATTAAATTTGCAATTTCATTTAATACTAGCTAAAATACGCGCTCTTTTATTATTTATCGTCATTATATATATTAGTTGGACTAATATTATTTTATTATTTTCTTTGAGCAGTTAGACTGTACTCAACACTACTCCATTGTAGTTGGTTATATAGTTGGACTATAGTAACCATTGCATTTGAGTGTACCTAAAATATTTGATTGGATAGTTGGACTATAGCAATCAAGATGGCTGGAAAGATTAGCGTTAGAGACATAATCATGGGCGAGAATGTCTTTAACGGCGTAAATTTTTCAGATTGGGAAATTAATCTCATGATAGTCTTGGGAGCTGATAAGTTGCTCTATGTTATAGAGAGACCTCTCGAGCCTGAGCCCGGACTTTAGCAGCCAATAGAGCATAAGCTTTGGAAGACTCATCGTGATGATAACTCTACTGCTCAATCCGTTATGCTTGCTACAATGACTCCTCAATTTCGTTGTCAGAACAAAGAATTGGAACCTTATAACATGATGTTGAAATTGAAGGATCTTCATTGATCTAATCTTAGATCTCAAAAGTATGATTTGCAAAAGAATCTCTTTCGCTCTCCTATATCAGAGGGTACATCTGTCGAGCACTACATGTCGCAGATGATTGCTGACATCAAATAGCTAGGTCAGCTGGGCATTACCTTCGAGTTCGAGACTTCCATAGATTTGATCTTACAGTCTCTGTCCGATTACCGGGGCAGGTTCGTCATGAACTATAATATGATGAATCAAGAGAAAAATCTTGGAGAGTTAATGGCTATGTTGAAAGCAGGCAGAGCCAGAGCTTCTAAAGGGCAAGAAGCACGAGGCACATCTTACTTCGACATCCCACTTGGCCGAAGGCTTCTGTGGGTGCGAAGAAGAAAAAGAAAAAGGGCAAGGCTAAATCATAACGGTCTTCTGGGAAGACAAAGGACATATCCCAAGATGTCTGCCTATATTGTGGCAAACAGGGTCACTGGAAGCATGATTGCCGTAAGTACAAGGCGAACTTGAAGGATGTGAAAGCGGACAAGGCCCCGGCTTTAGGTATGTTTGTTATTGAAATAAACATGTCCACCACTAATTTTAAAAATTTGATTTTTGATACTGGATGTGGTACTCACATATGTACTGATGTGCAAGATCTGCATATTAGCAGGAGACTGGCTTCAGATGAGATCGACCTACGAGTCAGAAATAGGACGAGAGTCGCCGTTTTGGCCGTTGGCACATATGTTTTGAATCTGCCTTCGGGGCATGTACTTACATTAGGCGACTGTTATTATGTACCTAGTTTAACTAGGAGTATAATCTCTGTATCTAGTTTATCCCGATCCGGGTATACCTTTATATTCTGGAACACTGGGTGTTTTGTTTATAAAGATGATATTGAGATATGTACAACAGATGTAAATAATGGTCTTTATATTTTGAATATAAATGAATCTCAAACATATAACATGACAAACAAAAGGCTCAAATTGAGTAAAACAGATGAAACTTATTTGTGATATTGTCGTCTTGGACATATTAACAAGACTCGTATATCCACACTTTCGAAGAATTGATACTTGGACAAATTTGATCCTAATTCACATAATGTCTGCGAATCTTGACTATTAGGCAAAATGCCTAAAACACCTTTTAGTGGTAAAGGTGTACGTGCCATAGAGCTGTTAGCCCTCGTTCATAGTGACGTAAGCGGGCCCATGTCTAGCCAGGCTAGAGGTGGATATGAATACTTCGTAACCTTTACGGATGATGCATCGTGTTATGGTTATGTGTATCTTATGAAATACAAGTCGGAATTTTTTGAGAAATTCAAAGAGTTTCGACACGAAGTAGAAAAACAGACTAGCAACTTAAGCAATGAGTTTCAAAATTACTTGAAAGAATATGGTATTCTTTCACAATGGACTCCTCCCAAAATAGCTCAATTGAACGGTGTGTCCGAATGGAGAAATCGAACTTTGTTGGACATGGTAAAGTCAATGATGAGTCGCACAGAGCTACCGATTTCCTTCTGGGGATGTGCATGAAACAGTGCAATACTTATTTTGAATAAAGTTCCGTCAAAGTCTGTTGGACAGACACCATATGAAATATGGATAGGAAAGAAATCGGGTTTCCCATTCCTAAAGATTTGGGGATGCTGGGCATATGTTAAACATTTGGATGATACCAAACTAGAACCCAAATCGAATAAGTGCCTATTTGTAGGTTATCCTAGGTAAACCAAAGGATATTATTTCTATAACCCACAGGAGAACAAAATATTTGTTGCTCTTCATGCAGTTTCCCTAGAAAAAGAATTCATGAATACAGTGGTAAGTGGGAGGAAAGTAGAACTCGATGAAAATTGGAGTGATACTGTTCCTGGCACCGACCCCCTCACGGAACACGAAGAGTCCATTAGGGATGAGACTATTCCACAATCTTCTAATACACAAGAACCGCGTAAGTCGGAGAGAGTCAGAAAATAACCTGAAAGGTATGGATTTCTGGTCTCACCTCATGTAGACATTAATCTTATTGAGATGATGAATCGGCTACGTATGAGGAAGTGATACAAGGTAACGACTCCGATTTATGGCAAAAAGCCATAAAGTCCGAAATGGATTCCATGTATACCAGCCAAGTATGGACACTGGTTGATGCACGAGAAGGCATTAAGCCTATTGGATGTAAATGGGTCTTCAAAAAGAAGACAGACATGGATGGCAACATACAAACGTACAAAGCTAGGCTTGTAGTGAAAGGGTATTGTCAACGACATGGTGTGATTACGGTGAAACCTTCTCACATGTTGCCATGATTAAATCCATTCAGATAATGCTTGCTATTGCTACATATTTCGATTATGAAATATGGCAGATGGACGTCAAAATCGTTTTCCTTAACGGAAGCCTTTTGGAGGATGTTTATATGCAACAACCTAACGGTTTTGTCGTACCAAAACATGCAAACAAGGTTTGCAAGTTAAATCGATCCATTTATGGATTAAAGCAAACATCGCATTCTTGGAACCAACGTTTTGATGAGATCATAAAAGAATATGGTTTCATTCAAAAGGAAGATGATTCTAGTGTATAAAAGAAGGTTAGTGGGAGTGCACTGACATTCATTGTCCTATACGTTGATGATTTATTGCTTCTTGGCAATAACATTCCCATGTTACAATCGATGAAAGCTTGGATTTCATTAAAATTCTCCATGAAAGACATGGGAGAGGCATCCTTTATTCTGGGAATAAGGATCTACAGGGATAGACCTAGAAAGCTGCTTGCACTCTCCCAGAGCTCGTACATTGACAAAGTGTTGAAGAGATTCTACGTGGATCAATCCAAGAGGAGAATGCTTCCAGTGTCACATGACGTCTCTCTATCGAAGGACATGTGTCCTAAAACTAAAGATGATAGAGATGCAATGATTTGGATCCCACATGCTTCCACAGTCGGATCGATCATGTACGCCATGATATGTACGCGACCTGATGTCTCATTTGCTTTGAGCATGTGCAGTCACTAACAGGCCGATCCAGGTGATGGTCATTGGATTGCTGTAAAGAACATCCTTAAGTATCTTCGACGAAATAATGATGCTTTCTTAGTCTATGGGGAAGGAGAACTTGTGGTGATTGGGTTCACCGATGCAAGTTTCCAAATCGATAAAGATGACTTAAAGTCACAATCAGGGACATATTTTGTTTGAACAACAGAGCAGTGAGCTGGAAATCTTCCAAGCAAGAGACTATTGCCGATTCAACAACAGAAGTGGAATATATTGCTGCAGGTGAGGCAACAAAAGAAGCAGTTTGGATCCATAAATTCCTAATTGGATTAGGAGTAGTTCCGTTAGTAGCTGAGCCCGTACCTTTGTATTGTGACAACAAGGGGCCTATCGCACAAGCTAAGGAACCACGGTCTCATCAACGATCCAAACATGTACTTCGATGATTTCATCTGATTCGTGAGATCATACATCGTGGCGATGTGAAGATCGAAAAGATCGCATCAGATGATAACATTGCAGATCCGCTGATGAAGGCTATATCTCAGCAAAAGTTTGAGCGACATGTACATAGTTCAGGTGTTAGATACTTGAGTGATTGGTTATGAGCCAAGTGGGAGATTGTTGGACAATTATGTCTCATAACATCACTATTTGTAAAGAACATTGTGTTTTTGTACAAATTAACTATGTGATAAAAGGAAATTGCTATTTTATCATTATTGTAATTAGATTACTTGGATATATTAATGATAAAAGTCCATATGATTAAATCGGATTAATAAGATATGAGACAATATTAATCCACGAACGGTTTAATCATTAAATATCCCTAGTCGTAGTATTATCAAGACTAGACATTGATAATGCGGAATAGACTAGTATTACACTTGTGCGCGTTATAGAAGCTTAACGGTATAGTTCTCATATATTTAGGTATTGGATACTTATGCAAGTGTAATAAAAGGTTCTGTTAGCTGTTAGACCCGAAACAGTTCGCTCTAGATAGACCCACTCGGAATCCCTTTGGTAGTATGACTATGTGTTTATGATCTTTAACCTGAGACTTACCTCGCTAATACTTGCGATAATCAATTTACTTTGGTTTTGGTCATCTGGAGCTTTAACAGGTTCTGTGTACGCCTGTATTGGGTTTAGTGAGAATCGTAGTGTATTGGATGTGATGTCAAGATGGGAGTATCACTTCAGTCATATAGAGATGCTAGTCACACAGGATACGGAACTAGTACTCTTCAAAGCTACAGCTATCAGAAAAGTATGACTAGGTTATGACTTTCCGATTACGGAGACTAGTTACGCGGGATCCGATATATGGTTCGTACGGGGCAGACACAAAGCCAGTCCTAGGTCTAACATGTGACATCCGATAATGGATCGTATTACACATTATATTTTATTACTACGCCTAATACAGATTATATTCCTCGGTGAATATTTCTGGAGAATTGGGTAGGCATGGTGCTTTGCTAGAAGCCAACCATGTCTTGTAAATAGGAGAGAACGTAGTACGGGGTACGCACATGTTTGGATGGTCTGATGATCGTATTTACTGCCAACATATCCAGGAATCTCTTGGTTCGCTTCCTTAATATTCACCAATGACATTTGACTCAAATAGAATTAATCTGGGATTAATTATAAGAGAGAAAATTAATCTGGGATTATTTACGGTAAGAAATAATCTGGGATTAAATTCGCATAGAAGAGAGAACGCGATTAATTTAGAATTAATCTATTAAATAATATATTGGATATATTAATTGAAATCAGATTTCAATACGAAATTAAAATTGGAATCTAATTCGGGCAAATGAATTAATTTGGAATTAATTCGTAAGCGACTATCGTAATAATTTTGCTAGGCAAAATTATTTAATTAAATTGGATTTAATTATGTCGCAACGATAAATTCATTTAATTCAAAATTAAATGAACCCGGACCCAAGTCAAGTTGTGTGTTGTGTAAGCTAACTTAAATTTTGAATTTAAAATGGTAATACCAATGACTTGCATCAATTGTCACTCATTGATGGAAGTCGTTGGCTTTACTTAAATGGTTCATTTACTTCACAAACCAACCAAATTTTAGAAACACTATTCACTCGTCTCTCTTTCTCTCCAATTGCCAATTCTTGCTCTCTCCAAAGGGAAAATTTTTGCTTCAAATTTTCTAAAAGCTAGCAATTTGAGAGTCAAATGAGGTGTTAGAGAAACTCACCCAATAGTAGAAACAACAAATCAAAATCTTGGAGCTTCATCCATTCAAAGGAATTTTCGAAATTTCTCAATAAATCAATGTAAGCATTTCCGCAACTTAACTTGATTAATTCACACTCAAATCATGTTTAGGATCTTGAAATCATGTCTTAGAGACTAACAAGTGCAACTTCATATTTTTAGTGGAATAACTCGGAGTTAATAATTCGAAATATTTAATTAAGTGCTTGTATGAGTAAAACGGTGTTTTCCGCTATGCCTATGATGTTCGACGACCATGACACTGTTGGGCTTGCAACCCGTAGAGAGTATGGAGTAGCTTACAGGGGACTAAATCGGAGAATAAATTAGTCGCCATCCAGTGTGAACTGGGAAATGATTTAAGGCCGCACTCACCCCTCGTAAGGGAAGACCTCAAACCGTTCAGTTCGGAATGATCCCTTACTTATGCCAGTATAATGGACATGTTCACACAATGGTATAACCAAGTCTTATGCAACATATGCAAGATACTTCAATTAAACACATGAATTTGCACACCCATAAACATAAATATAAATAAAAGCAAATACATAGTTCCAAAAGCATATTAAATAAAGAAGTACGATGGTGTAAATTATAAGAACAGTAAAAAAATGTTAATAATAAATGCAAATAACTAAGCGCATAATGCAAGATATATAAATAAAGAGACGAAAATGCATGAAATATAAAGAAAGAGGTTGTCCAGTGTGTACGCGTTCATTAGCGTTCGTAAACGCGTTCGAATGAAGTGTTCCAAAGAGTTCATATTCGTGTAGCGTTCGAAAACATGTTCGAACAGAGTGAGGCAGAATGCTTGAGTTCGAGTTGCGTTCGAACGTTCTTACAAAAATAGCATCAATAATGACATAAACATGCATATATGAATATCTCCCGAGTGGTATGTGGAGTTGTATCCCAAGTACAGGCCGCACTACCTTCTATTTGAATTCAGCTATTGAATTTATTTATGGGTTTCCATCCGATATACCGCAAGGGATAACACACACAATCATTAACACAATGTGAACGGACATGAAAGTAAACACGAAATAATAAAATAACAATAAAAGTAAATAGGCAAAAAGATAAATAACAAAAATAAATGCGGAATAATAAAATAAAGATGAACAATAAAATAAATGCGAAATACTAAAATAAAGATAATAAAATAAATGCGGGATAAAAATAAATAATGAAACTATTTTGGTTTATTTTTGCTGCTGGTTTAAGGGATTGTTTTGGGTTATTTTTCCTGCTGGTTTAGGGGACTGTTTTAGGTAATTTTTGGTGGTTGTAGGGGCTATTTTTGGGCTATTTTCTGAACTATTTTTGGGGGCTTTTTGTGTGGTTTTTGTGGACTAGTTCTGAGTTATTTTTTTTGCGATTTTTATGTGTGTTTAGTTCCGTGGTTTGCTTCTGTGTTGTTTGTTTTGGTCGGTCAGAGCTTTGTTTGTGGCTTGTGTGTGTGAGTTGGTTGGTGAGCAGTTTTAGGGTTTGTTTGTGCGTTGATGGTCTGATTCACGTCAAAGTTGTTTTCACGTCAAGGCTGCATGTTGTTGGGCGTTTGTTGGCTACTGGTGGATGAGTAGCTTATGGATTGCTTTGTTGTTGCCGTGTAAGTGTTGAAAGAGGGTTGGTTGAGAGAAGAGAGCCTTGATTTTTTTTTTGTCTTGCCGTGTGAAGCCTAACGTTTCTTGTTATTTGGTCTTTAATTTATAATGACAAGGGATCTCCATGCAAATATGTGGATTTATATTTTGGAAAGAATCCTATGAATTTGGTGAGGATGAGATTCAATATCTTGTTAAATATGAAGGTTATTTGAGGGATTTCGACATGTGTTTTGCATGAGATTTTTAATTTGGGAAGGCTTGGGCGTGTATGGTGGGCTTTGTGGGTTGCAGGGGTTTCGGGCCGAGGCTAAGGTTTAAAATAGCGGCTAAGCGAATCCGCGACGGGTTAGTGAGTCCGAATCCAATGAGGTGCTAATTTTAGAGTTTTTTCCTTCCGACATTCGTTTCCCGTGACTTCCACAACTTTCATGTAGTACCTCCGTACGAGGCTCATCATTGGGCTTATGCAAAAATACAGTGTCTACAGAGATTAATTAATATTTCGAGATTATTGGAACTCGGAACTATAGGTCCATTTGATCCTCGTGCTAGCTCAATATACTATATCGGATTTAGTATTTGGATAGTCCAATTATATACTAACTAATATATAAATATTATTAATATAATAATAATATTATATGTCACACTTGGAACTATATGTTAAAAGTTAATATATAGCATTAATAATTATATGATAATTATTAAATGAATAAAATTATATTATATTTGATATAATTTAATAAGGCTAAAGTTGGAATTTCCTATTATTGGGTTTTGGAAACCCTTGACTTAATTTTGGTGGTTACACTTTTTGAAAGGTAATCACACCATTAATTTTGTAACATATTTTCCTTTATGGTAATGGATTTTAGTGTTACAAAATTAAATAAAAATTCCTTGCTTGGCCGATTCTTTCATTATGGAAGGGGAATGGATTGTTTTGTTTTGGAAACAAATAACCCTGGGTATAAAAAGAAAATTTAATTTTCTTTTTGAAGTAGAATTCATTCTTGAACCCTAGCTACATTTCATCTTCTTCTTCATTCTCTCAAAAGTTAAGAAAAAAAAATAAGAAAAACAAAACAAAACACAAGTGTGATTTAATCTCTAAATAGTTTTGGGATTAATATTGTAAGTCTTGCCTACACAAGTTTCCATTGGTAACGAGATATAGTTCGGAAGACATTATGCTTTTGAAAAAATAATCATCTTCATCTTATTCTTGTATGTACTCGGTAGTGAGACTTTATTTTGCTCACTGCCACCCCTTTTACATGGTGAAACAAAACTCAGTTTATTTCGTTTTAATCCAATTTTCTTGGGGAATATTTTGTGTTGTTTTGGGCTGTGTTGGGGCTGTTTTCAAGTGAAAAACCAGAATTGAAACACAGCCACTGTCTGCGCATTTCAGAGGCTGTTTCGGCAGTGCACTGTGCGCATATCGGGTCCAAAATAGTCCAATTTTTGTCCGACTGTTCAGGTATGTTTGGGGACTGTTTCGGGGGAAGAATTTTATCTAAAACTGAAGCAAAATTTCAGTAGTTGTGGCAGTAACATTCAGCCACTCAGTGGGAAGGAAAGAACGAATTTTCCAATCCGATCCAGGTTCCTAAGCCATTTCCGCTGCGCAAGTAAAGCGTTTCCTGTTGGACAATTATGACCCATAGCGTCACTATTTGTACAGATCATGGTGTTGTTGTACAAATCAACTATTTGACAAAGGAGATTGCACTCTTGTCATTTGTGATTAGATCACCTAGATGTATAAATGATGAGAGGTCCTTATGATTTTTTCCTGGACGGAGAATGATATGAGACAGTATCAGTCCACGAAGGATAAATTATTAAATATCCCTAGTCAGAGTATTATCGAGATTGGACATCGATAAATATGTAAAATACTAGTATTACACTTGTGCGCGTTGTGAGGGCACAACGACATAGTTTCATATATTTGAGTATAGGATACTCATGCAAGTGTAATAGGAGGTTGTGTTTTATCGATGGTATGGGAAACAGCTTCGCTCTGGATAGACCCCTTCGGAATTCCATTGGTAGTATGACTATGTGTCTATGGAAGTCCGAAATCAGGGTAGGTGTATTTGGTCTTAACCTGAGACTTGCACCGCTAATACTTGCGACAATCAATATACTTTGGTTGCGGTCGTCCAGGGCTTTAACTGGTTCTGTGTACGCCAATGCTGGGTATATTGAGAATCGTAGTGTGTTGGGTGTGATGTTAAGACGGAAGTATCACTCCAGTCATATGGAGATGATGGTCACGTAGGATACGGTACTGGTTCTCTTAAGTACTGCAGTCATCGGGATAATATGACTAGGTCATAGTTATCCGATATAGAGACTAGTTACCAGACATCCGGTCTGTGCTTCGTACGGGGCAGACACGATTCCAGCCCCAGGCCTAGCACGTGATCATCCGATACTGGATCGAAATACGCAATACCACGTATACTACGCCTGATATAGATCGCTTATTCCTGTAAGCATGTTTCTGGAGAATTGGGTAGGCATGGCGCTTTGCTAGAAGCCAACCTCGTCTTGTGAATCGGTGTAAACGTAGTACTAGGTACTTACGTGTTCGGATAGTCTGGGATTAATTTAATGAGAGAGAAAATTAATCTGGGATTAATTACGGAGATATTTTATCTGGGATAAAATATCATAGAAAGAGAGAAAAATGATTAATTTGGAATTAATCGATGAATTATATATTTGATATATTTAACGAAATTGGATTTCGAAGTGGAATTAAAATTAGATTTTAATTCGGGTGAACGAGTTAATTTAGAATTAATTCGTTAGCGACGTGAATAGTGATTTCGCTAGGCGTAATCGTTTAATTGCGTCACAACGGAAAATTTGTTAATTTGGAATTAGCGAACCCGAGCCCGGGATTATTTACGAGCGCATTCGCATTTGGAATTCGTGTGCGGCACGCAAGTCAAATCAAGCGTCAAATCGCAAGTCACATCAAGCGTCAAATCACATGTCACTTTGAGTGATGTGACAATTGATTGATTGATGTGAGATAATTGAAAGCATTTAATGCTTTGCTTTTTGGAAAAAGTTTTTGGTAAATGGTTAATTAATTTTGGAAATTAAATAAAACCTATTATATTTTCTTTTTCCCTTTCTCTCCATGGTTCACGGTTTTCACCCTTTTGGAGCCAAAACCTTCTTCTCTCTCACGCCTCTTCTCCTCTCTGTTTTCTTGTTTGACCGAGTTATGTTGGAGAAGCTAAAGAAATTTGTGGCAAATTTCTTGTGTGCTAGCACACATAGGAGACATACCAAGGTGATAGGGAAGTGATTTCATAAGCTTGGAATCACCTTGTGAAGCTTGGAGCTTGGAGCTTCCATGGAGGACACCCATGGCCGAATCTTGGAGGAGGTAAACCACCCACTGCCGAGCAGTCCCCACACCGAGCAGCCCACTGCCGAGCTTCATGGAGGAGGGCAGTTCATTTTGTTCAACACCGCATCCAACCGATCCTTGTGAGTTTTTCGCACCTCCTTTGATTGTATTCACATATTATTTTTTCTTGCTTTTAATGATCTTGGGACCTAATTAGAAACCAACAATGGTATCTTGAGCAAGGTTGAGCATGAAAATGATTTTAGGGTTAAAATTGGGGAAAACGAATTTGGGCATGATTTAATGAAATTGGATGAATTAGTATGCTTAAATGTTGTTGAATTGATGATTGATTGGATCAATTTGATGAAAAAGTGTTTGGAACAATTTTCACCAATTTTGGAGGTTTGGCAGAAAATGTAAGAACCCTAAATGTCTTGGATTTTGATTTTTTGATTCATTGGATGTGCTGGAAATCATATGGGGATATTGATTTAATGTTGAATTGAACTTAATTGGATTGAATTTGATTTGGGCATGAAATTTCCCCTTGGCCGAGACTTTGAAGCATGTAATTGGGTTTGATTTTGATCAAAATGTGTTGGACACTAATTGATTTTAATAAGCATGATTAATTGTACAAATTTGGTGTTTTGGAAATATTGATTTGGGTAATTAATAATGCAATACACTTTAGTTTAATTGAATTGAGAAAATGGATTTTGTAATTTAATTAATTGGGCCTTAAATTAGATTTGGGCTTTTAAAGTTGTTATTGGGCTTATTGGGCTTTGTTGTACAAAGTTGGGTTTAGGCAAAATTGGTTGGATCCAATTGGGCCCAAAACCGCTTCCATAAAGCCCAAATGCGACAATGGACATTTAAAGTTTAATTGGGCCTAATGGGCCTAAATTGATTTCTGGGCTTATGGGGTTAATCCCGGATTGGGCTTTGGTTATCGGTTTGACCCGAGTTGACCAAAAGTCCACACCATAAAGAAATTAATTAAAAGCCCATTGGACTTTAATTAAATTAATATTGGATATTAATCGGGCTTTGAGACCCGTAACAATTAAATTCAGAATTTAAGTCGTAAAAGGTTTATTTTATAAAGTGTAATATTTAATTTGGAATTAAATAGTGAATTAGAATTAAATACAAATTGAATTGGATTTAATTATGTAATTTAATTTAATTTTAGAATTCGTACTTTGAGTACTTATTCGCAAAACGAGTTTGACTCGAACAAAATCAAATCGTTGTTTGAACATTGGATGATCACTAATTATCAGATTAATTAATTTGACTAGATTGATTGATAACATGCTTGTGTGAATACATGGTTGCGATGCATGAATAATGTATATCGAATGGATATTACATGGGTGGGGCAATTTTGGAAATTGTAATAAATTTGATTTATTAATTGGACCTGTGTGTCCAGCCTTATTACCCGTTAATTCTGTGTATTCTCTTCTCACTTATTCCCCTCAATGTAAATGAGGTTTCTTTAGAAGTGTAGTGTAACGGGTAGAAGTAAATACATGTGCTAGCTGGAGAGAGAAAGAGAGAGATTTGATCTAGGATCAATGTAAAGTATCCATCCGCATATCATTATTATTTTATTATACGCGCTTTATTATGTGTTTAGAATGCATGTTTAAGGGTGTATGATGATGAGACCTTAACAAAGATAATAAATTGGTTGCCAATTTGCACGCGAAAACCCTCGCAAGATATTAAGCGTTTTTCCTTCCATTGAGTGATTCTCACTCAAGATCCGAGACTGGCATTGGCTTGTTGGCCAAAGTCAAGGCCTTTGTCTGTCTAGGATGTGTTTGAATCACGAAGGCTTTGTTCCATATCAGTGTCTTGTCCAAGTTATGGTTTGTTAGCCAAAGTCAATACCACTTCTTGTCCATCGACATTGATTACGAAGCTTTCCATGGTCAATGGGTCGCGCTTGACTGAGATCACTAAGTTTGTTGTGTCAAAGCCAATGCTTAGTTGATCCAGAGGAAAAGGTTAGGTAATACATTGGATGTATTGGCATATATAAGATATATGTTTCGGACTTGGATGTCCCCCTACCGGATCTAGGAATTGGATTGGATCCAATCGATCTTAGAGATCTACCTAGTTAATTATCATACAATTTGTTGGCCAAAGTCAAGATTGTGTGATATTTAACGGGATCCTAGCCCACTAGGAAACACGGTTTCCCGAGTACTCGACAGAGGGTTAGAGGCTCGTCGAAAAATAGTGGGAGGCAAGTATTGAATTTGCAATATTCGTTTAGTAACTTGCCATACGCGCTCATTTCAAATATTTCATCGATATAAATTAATATATTAGTTGGACTAATATTTAAATTGTTGTTTTAATTAAATCAATTGGACTGTATTATAGTTGATTATATAATTGGATTATAGTAATCAATATATTTGAATTAATTAATTTCAATTTACAGTTGATTTTATAATTGGATTATAGTAATCAATGTAATTGAGGTTAATTAATTTAAATCATTTTTGATTATATAGTTGGACTATAATAATCATTATAATAAATAGTACCACAAATCGTTGATTAAATAGTTGGACTATTAGAATCAAGCTAAATGAAAGATTAGTGTTTAAAACATAATCTTGGGTGAAAATGTATTTAAACGACTATAATTTTGAAATTGGGAATAAAGTTTCAGGAAGGTCTTGGAAACTAATAAGTTACTTTATTTAATAAAATAACATATTAGGCCTTAGCCTGGAGTTAAGAAAATAAGTGGAACATGATATTTGGAATATTCTTGTAATGATAACTTTAGTGCTTAATCCATTATACTTGTCATATAGACTCCTTAATTTCTTTATCAGAACTAAGGATTAGATTCTGAAAGTATGATATTGAAATTGAAGGATCTTCATAAATCTATACTTAGATTTTAGAAGTAAATATTGCAATAATAAACTCTTGGAGAGTTAATGACTATTCTCAAGGAGACGAAGTCAAAGTTTGCAATAAGGCAAGTAGCGCAAGGCGCACCTTACTTCGATATTCCAGAATGCCAAGGCTTGGCCAAAGGCTTCAGGAGTGTGGAAAAAGGCAAAGGTAAAATCATTATAATCTTCTAGGAAGATAAAGGACATATCCCAAAATGTCTGCCTGAATTGTGGCAAACGGGATCGCGGAAGCATGACTGCCGTTTGGACAAAGCAGACATGAAGGAATTGAAGACGAGCAAGGCTCTGACTTCAAATATGATTGTCATAATTATGTTCATGACTAGTATTGAAATTAGATTTTAAATACTTAGTGTGATACATAAATATGTATTGATGTTCAGAATCTGTTTTGAACAGGATACTGACTTCAATAGAAATATATCTGCGAATTAAAAACGGAACGAAAGTCGCTGTTTTAACCGTAGATACCTAAGTTTAGGAACTACCTTCGGGTGCGTACTTAAATTAGGAAACTGTTATATTGTAACTAGTTTGACTAGATACATTATCTCTATATCAGTGTTTAACCCGCTGCGGGTTGACCTTTATATTCTAGAACACTAAAGTGTTTTATTATATAAAGATGATATTGAGATAAACACATTAGATGTGAACAAAAGAATTTATATTTAGAATATAAATAAATCTCAGACGTATAACATGAAAAACAAATAGCTCAGACTGATTTGATCAGATGAAATTTAATTGTGGCATTGTTGTCTGGGAAAGAACTAATAAGACTCGTATATCCATACTTTCGAAGAGTGGGTACTGGGACATATTTGATTCCAATCAAATAAAGTCTACGAATCTAGTTTATTGGGCAAAGTTCCTAATACATTATTTACTTGGTAAAAGTGCGAATGCCACCGATCTATTAGCCCTCGTTCATGGTGAAGCAAGTGGGCCCATGTCTAGCTAGGCTAGATGTGGATATGAATATTTCGTGACCTTTACGGATGTGGCATCGCGTTATGGTTATGTGTTTCTTTTGAAGAACACGAACCAGAAACTTTTACAGTTTTGACACGAAATACACAAACAGATCGGCTAAAGTATTAAACCGTCACGGTAAGACCGTAATGGAAAATACTTAAGCAATAAGTTTCTTATATACTAGAAAGAGTATAGTATTCTTTCAAAGAGGACTCCTCCCGGAACACGTCAGTTTGACGGTGTGTCCGAACCGAGTAACCAAATTTTGTTGGACATGATTAGGTTAATCATGAGTCGGTCTGAGCTACCATTTCCTTCAACGGATACGCTAAACAGTGCAGAACTCATTTTGAATAAGGTTCCATAAATATCTGTTTGACAGATATCATATTAGATATGAACGGGAAAAGAAACCGGGTTTCTCATTCCTATTAAATTTGGGAAGGCTAGGCATATGTTTGGATGATACCAAACTAAAACCCAAAATTGGATAAGTCCCAATTATAAGTTATCCTAGGGATACAATAAGTATAGTACTTATACAACTCACATGAGAACAATTTAATTGTTGTTCACAGTGCGATTTTCCTAAGAGGAATACCGATATGCAGTGGTAAGTGGGAGGATAGTAAAACTCGATGAAAATCGGAGTAATACTATTCCTGGCACCGAATCCTAATGGAACACAAATAGTTCATCAAGGATGAAACTGTTACCATTAATCTTCGAATACACAAGAACCACATATTTCGAAGAGAATCAAAAAAAAACCTGGGGAATAGGTTTCTGATCTCACCTCATAAAGATGTCAATCTTTTGAGGGATACCAACTGACTACGTATGAGGAAGTGATACAAGGTATCGACTCCCCATTATGACAAAGTGTCATAAATTCCGAAGTGGATTCCATGTATACCAACTATGTTTAGACACTAGTTGATGTACCGCAAGGCATTGTGCCTATTGGTACTATATAAGTCTTTAAGGAAGACATACATGGATGGAAACATACCAACGTACTAAGCTAGGCTTGTAGCGAAAAGGAGAGTTATCAACATTGTGTTGATTGCGACGAAACCTTTTACCTGTTGCCACGCTAAATCCGTTTGGATAATGCATTCTAATGCTGCATGTTTCATTCATGAAATGTGGCAGCTGAATGCCAAAACTGCTTTCCTTAACGGAAACCTTTCGGAGGATGTTTACAACATCTTAACGGTTTTATCGAACCATAAAAAGCAAACTAGGTTTGCAGGTTATTCAATCCATAAATGGATTGAAGCAAGCATTAAGTTCTTGGAATTATCGTTTTGATGTAATAATAATGATGTATGATTTAATTCAAAACGAAAATAATTCTTGTGTATATAAGGAGGTTAGTGGGAGCGCACTGACAGTGAATGTCCTGAGTAATGATGATATATCATTTCTTGGAAATGATATTCCCATAATATAATCAGTGAAAGCTTGGCTTTCATCATAATGACTATAAGTCGCAAACGGTACTATACAGTTTGAATAACGGTACAGTGAGCTGGAAATCTTCCAAGCAAGGTACTGTTACCGAATAAACAACAAATGCGGGTTATTGCTGCAGCTGAGGCAGCAATAGAAGCCTTATGGGGTCGATAAATCTAATTAGATTAGATATAGTTCTCTTAGCAGCTGAGCTAGGCTACAACACATGCTAAAGAATTAATGGTCTCATCACCGATCCAGATACATGCTTCGATAATCATATGATTCGTTCGGATCATACATCGTGGCGATGTGATCATGCAAATCCCAGACGAAAGCTTTTCTCAGCAGTTTGAGCCAAACGTATATAGTTCATGTGTTAGACACTCGAGTGACTGGCTATAGGCCAAGTGGGAGATTTTTGGACAATTATGACCCATAGCGTCACTATTTGTACATATCATGGTGTTGTTATACAAATTAACTAGTTGACACAGGAGATTGCACTCTTGTCATTTGTGATTAGGTCACCTAGATGTATAAATGATGAGAGGTCCTTATGATTTGTTCCTGGACGGAGAATGATATGAGACAGTATCAGTCCATGAAGGATAAATCATTAAATATCCCTAGTCAGAGTATTATCGAGATTGGACATCGATAAATACGTAAAAGACTAGTATTACACTTGTGCGCGTTGTGAGGGCACAACGTCATAGTTCTCATATATTTGAGTATAGGATACTCATGCAAGTGTAATAGGAGGTTATGTTTTACCGATGGTACGGGAAACAGCTTCGCTCTGGATAGACCCCTTCAGAATTCCATTGGTAGTATGACTATGTGTCTATGGAAGTCTGAAATCAGGGTATGTGTATTTGGTCTTAACCTGAGACTTGCACCGCTAATACTTGCGACAATGAATATACTTTGGTTGCGGTCGTCCAGGGCTTTAACTGGTTCTGTGTACACCAATGCTGGGTATATTGAGAATCGTAGTGTGTTGGATGTGATGTTAAGACGGAAGTATCACTCCAGTCATATTGAGATGATGGTCACGTAGGATACGGTACTGGTTCTCTTAAGTACTGCAGTCATCGGGATAATATGACTAGGTCATAGTTATCCGATATAGAGACTAGTTACCAGACATCCGGTATATGCTTCGTACGGGGCAGACACGATTCTAGCCCCAGGCCTAGCACGTGATCATCCGATATTAGATCGAAATACGCAATACCACGTATACTACGCCTGATATAGATCGCTTATTCCTGTAAGCATGTTTCTGGAGAATTGGGTAGGCATGGCACTTTGCTAGAAGCCAACCTTGTCTTGTGACTCGGTGTAAACGTAGTACTAGGTACTTACGTGTTCGGATAGTCCGACGACCCGATTTACTGCCAACATATCTGGGGATCTCATGGGTCGTTTCCCAAAGATTCACCGATGACGTATGACTCGCACTTTAATTAATCTGGTATTAATTTAATGAGAGAGAAAATTAATCTGGGATTAATTATGGAGATATTTTATCTGGGATAAAATATCATAGAAAGAGAGAAAAATGATTAATTTGGAATTATTCGATGAAATAATAATTTGATATATTTAACGAAATTGGATTTCGACGTGGAATTAAAATTAGATTTTAATTCGGGCGAACGAGTTAATTTAAAATTAATTCATTAGCGACGTGAATAGTGATTTCGCTAGGCGTAATCGTTTAATTGCGTCGCAATGGAAAATTCGTTAATTTGAAATTAGCGAACCCGAGCCCGAGATTGTTTGCGAGCACATTCGCATTTCGAATTCGAGTGCGGCAAGCAAGTCAAATCAAACGTCAAATCACAAGTCACATCAATCGTTAAATCACATGTCACTTTGAGTGATTTGACAATTGATTGATTGATGTGAGATAATTGAAAGCATTTAATGTTTTGCTTTTTGGAAAAAGTTTTTGGTAAATGGTTAATTAATTTTGGAAATTAAAAAAAACCTATTACATTTTCTCTTTCCCTCTCTCTCTCCTGGTTCACGGTTTTCACCCTTTTGGAGCCAAAACCTTCTTCCCTCTCACGCCTCTTCTCCTCTCTGTTTTCTGGTTTGACCGAGTGATGTTGGAGAAGATAAAGAAATTTGTGGCAAATTTCTTGGGTGCTAGCACACATAGGAGACATACCAAGGTGGTAGGGAAGTGATTTCATGAGCTTGGAATCACCTTGTGAAGCTTGGAGCTTGGAGCTTCCATGAAGGACACCCATGGCCGAATCTTGGAGCAGAAAACCACCCACTGCCGAGCAGTCCCCACACCGAGCAGCCCACTGCGGAGCTTCATGGAGGAGGGCAGTTTGTTTTGTTCAACACCCCATTTCAACCGATCCATGTGAGTTTTCTGCACCTCATTTGATTGTATTCACATCTTATTTTCTTGCTTTTAATGATCTTGGGACTTAATTAGAAACCAACATTTCCTACAACGATAACCGCAAGTACTTTTTGAGCGTAATCAGTGGCTCAAAGGTGGAACCTACCACACTGTTGGTGGATGAAACGAGTCTTTTACGTTTTTTGAGGGTCATATAGTAAAAAAATCCACTGCCAAATGAGACAGAGGCACTTTAAGGGCCTCAACTAAGGTATCGTAATGCTTCAAATGAGGCGCCAAAATCGGTTGTTTGCCTCATTTTGGCAAGTGACCAAACATTTGGTGTGCGTTGGTGTGGCAAACAACCAAACACTTGGTGGGTTATTGGCATACCAAGTGTTTAGGGTTGTTTGGGGGTTTCAAAAATCACCATACATTAGGAAAATAAATACACAACAAAAACTCACAAAATTGACCCAAAAAAAAATTGAAATTACTTGAGAGAGGAAGAGGATGCGAGACTGATAACGATAGAGGGAGAGGAAGTAGAGATTGATATTCAAGTATCTGTTTTTGTGTTATTATGAAAAACCTTTAGCGTCGCCAAGTCGAGCGAGGCTAAAAATTTCCTTTAGCATCGGCAAATAGAGAGATATTAAAATTTAAATGATTTAGCGTCGCTAAATAGAAGGCAACACTAAATTTTGAAATTTAGTGTCGCCTATTGTGGGTGCGACGCTAAAAATTGAAATTAAAAACTTAAAATTTTTAATTTTTAATTTTTCCCTCCATAATTTTAACGTTAACCTCTCGAGTGTGTGACATTAAATATTGTACATTTATCATCGTCATATTACGATGCTAAAAAATATATATTTATTTAATTTTTTAAAATATTACATATTTAAAATTTTTATTAAAACTTTAATAAAATGTACAAATTTATTAATCACTATTAAATATCTGTTCGATTTCATTGTCTGATATAAACTCGTCTTCGACTACATATTCTTCTCGGTCGTCATCTTCTTCTTGGTCGTCATCCAAGTTATGGATGTCCTCAATAGGATCAATGTCATCTCGTATATGCTGAATCAATAGGATCAATGTCATCTCGTATAAGCTGAATATTGACATTATCATTCTCGACAATATTTGGCAAATGAAATATTTTCTCTGCACCATCGTCGTGCTCATGATCCTCTTTAAAGTAGTCATTGGTAGCATTTTATTTCTCTTAAACGTCTCAAATACCCCTCTGGTTTAATTTTTCCACGTCTTTCCATCCATTCCTAAATTATGGGTCATCCAAATATGTGACAGGACATGCTTAACAACATAAAATGTATGGATCATCTTCGTACCAAGCACGTTAAACATTGATCGATATTAGATGGTGATGAACTAAATTCTCCTCTATCTATGATCAGTGTCAAACCATTTGTATGGGAACAAGACAATCTGACTATTAGACTTGTAAATCAATTCAATAACTCTTTGCAAGACACCGTAAAAGTCAATAGTACTATCATCATGGTCTTCTGGAACTGTAATCCCATAGTGTTATGTTGAGCAAGAAATATCTATTTACTCTATGATAAATCGCACACCATTAATGACACAAATATGATTTTCTTGCAGGACTATAAGCTAGTGACGTTGTAACACTAGATAGCTTGACATCGCCATTTTCATTATGACTGTTTATCTGATGTGCATGTATCATTGATTAGGAAAAGTAAGATATATTATATACTGAAAAAGTTTGGGTATGCAAAAAACTCACAATTGCCTCAAACCACTTAAGGAATTTGCTTCGTTGTCTCTCATGGATATTTTGGTTGTTGTTGTTACTGCAAAGAACGGTCTCAAGGCTTCATATTAAAAATGATAAAATTATTTAAATTTCATGTAAATCTTTGAAATTATTGAATTGAGTTTAGACACGTACTGTAGATACGACTGCACATCATCGCAATTATTCAAATAAACCAATGAGCATGTTGTTGTTCCTCAATCGTAAGTATTTTCATACTCATCTTCTTAAGGGGTCTGTAGTTTTGCTGGAAAACATAGATGTAGTGTGATTCATATTCTCCCTCGTCGTAGTTTCTAGTCGGATGATTAAAGATTGTTTCAATATTCTTTAAGTACATCGAACATAATGTTAGGCCTTCATTTACTAAATCGGCCTAAGCAATTGACCTTTATATATATATATATTTCATGAATTAATATTTATACATAGAATCTTACATTTCTACGCGGTACATCCATCTGAAGTGGACATGACGTCATTTACATGGTTCTACGGGTAAATGCACTACTAGGTGAACCATTATATCAAAAAATACAGGTGGGAATATCCGTTCCAATTGACAAAGAATGAGGACGATTTCTTGCTTAAGGTCATCAATCACCAACGTGGTTAAATTCCTTTGTCATAATTGTTTGAAGAAACCACATAAGTCCATAACTATGTCGAATACTTATGGTGGAATGAACAGATGAATGCCCACTAGAAAAAGATTTTTCAGAAGCATGTGACAGTCATGACTCTTCAACCAAGTTATTGTGTCATCTCTAACACACCTTCCTATATTTTATGAATACCTATAGATAAAATTTACTTTTTTAACCACTCACTGAATGACTTCATTTCAGCCCAAGTTAGGACGTAACAAGCAGGTGGTTTGACATAACCTCTAGGAATGGATCGCAAGTGTAGATATTTGCGAATTTCTTCTCCTCTAGGGATGTCTAGGGTCTAAAAATCTTTTTTTGGACTATATATCCAACCTTTTTCCTCAAATGTTATGAAGATAAATCACTCGCACACACTGGATATACCATATAACCCTTAGTACTCCACCAAGATAGAGAATCATAAGTTGGAAAGTTGTTAATAATCCATAATAATGTCGTATGTATTTGAAAATACTTCTCAGTAATTGTATCATAAGTAGTTACACCGATATTCCACAATATATGTAACTCTTCAATCAATGGCCTCAAGAAAACATCAATATCTTTTCAGAGGGAACACAGACCTGGTATAAGTAAGACAGAAACATGAAAGAGTCTTGCATACATTTCCTCAGTGGTAAGTTATAAGTACAATTGCCACATGTCATATGCTGTAAGAGTTATACATATTTCAAAAAGATTAAAACCATCAGATGAAAGGCCTAACCTGACATTACGAGGGTCTTCGACGAAACGCAGGTATATATCATCAAAGTCTTTCTATTCAGTTGCATCAAGGTGTCTAAGAATGCATTCATCACCAACTTTCTTATCATGATGCTAGCTCTTGTTAGATGCGGTGTGACATGACATAAACAATCTTTGTAATCTAGGTGTCAATGGAAAATAACTCAATACCTTCTAATGCATATTCTTCCTAGTACTACGAATTTTATACAGATTTTCTCCATAGATTGGACAATTCTCAAAGAATTCATACTTTGCTCGAAATATACACAATCATTCTTACCGGCATGTATTGATTCATACCCCAATACGAAATCACATAATATTTTTTCGCCTCGTAATATGATTTTGGAAATTTTGTCCAAGTAACTCTAACATCATATCATGCTTTTATCGGTCATTCCATTACTTACTTTAGTGTGGAGTAGCTTGACAACAAAGTTCAAAGTCGACATGCTAGCACTATCAAATAATATAACTGACAAAGCACTTTCTATCTGTCGTTCTCCTGCGGGTGTGATGTTTCTCCACCAAATATCAAACCCTACAAGTCATGCAAAGTAACAATCATATCATCATCATTTTCTTGACGATGCTCATGATAATTAGTACTAGCTTCTGAATAGGTATACTAGGAGTCTAAGTTGTATTTTTCTTTAAGGTAAAGTCACTGAAATTTCTAGCATGTATAAGTGATCCATAACCATAAGAGTCGATCTCGCGAACTCTTCACGGGAATGACTCTTCACAAAGCAGAAATTCCTTAAAACACCGGGATCAACCTTGAAAAATTTTTCTACTCCCTTACACTACATAATACCGAACTATACATTCAAACTTAAAAGCAAATTTGATTCATGTATGTGGCGCTTCGGCTTCCAAAAGCCATGCAATTGCTTTCTTTAATCATTTTGACTTTGAAGATGATGATACAGTGTGCCACATTGATCAACAATTGCTTCAATCTTCATGCACGCGCCACTTTGATGATCAATTGCCAAGCCGATGTGACTGTTGGATTTGCCCATTGCTTTCGTGTCTCTGACCCACGTAAACAAATGATGAACATGACTTGCATGTTGATGCTTTGTACATCTATGTTTGGTTTTGCTTTTCATCGTCATGCTCGTCCAGTTTGTCTTGCCTGCCATGAGATCCTATAAGGGAACGAGTCTACCATTCAATTTTTTGTACTATTCTCATCACGAACAAATTAAAGTTTGGACTTTACTCGTAATTTTTAATGACTAAACTCTTTAGACAAAAAAAAATTGTCTAACAATTTTTCTTATTCTCCTTTTCCTTTCAACTTTTGAGAGAACTTGAGAAACAAAGAAGGTTTTCTAATAGTGATCTTGTTCACATAGTAAAATAACTTTTACTTTTATATTTTAAGGTTCAGGTTAACATAATTGTAATTGTAATTGCAATTAACATTATATCCCTACACCCTTGGGAATTTTTTTGCCAAACTTTTCAAATTTTGTAACAACGAAATTCATGATTAAATGTCTTCATAATGAAGACATTAAACCTTTACCTTAATACATATTTTGTAACTCATTTTGAAATAATGTGTATTGATATCAAATATTAATACACATTTTAATTCAAAATAATAATTAAATTATCAAATAATTTAATATTTACAAAATATAAATATAAATATACATGCTTATCTCATAATCATTAAATAATGAATGCTTATCTCATAATCATTAAATAATGAAAATTTTATATTAAACTTATTTAACATAGTGTCAAGTGTGACTTCAATTATTAATCATATTAATAATTTTAACATAATTTATTATTATACATGTGAGTTCATAATTGGACTATCCAATTATGATATGATTTACTATAGTATATCGAGCTAGCATGAGAACCAAAAGGACCTGCAGCTCCGAGCTCCAATAATCTCAGAATATTAATTAAAACTCTTTAATTAAATATTTCGAATTATTAACTTTAGATTATTCCACTAAACACATAAAGCTTCACTCTCGTTACTGCAGATATATTTTATACCGAAACTCATCTGCATCCACCGATATAATCACTGCATACAGATTGACTCTCCATAAGTAACTCATACTTAGAGCCAAGTCATAATGTCCATTATACCCTTATCATTATATTGTGCAACAAGTACCATTTATTCTCTAATTATAATTTATTCATAACTATTATGAATATTGGTCTTTTTATTCGTAATATAAAAGCTTGAGTGTTCTAACCGTTCAAGTACCGAATCAACCCATAAGAAAAATATCCATCTACTTCTTACAAGAAGGAGTAAGTAAAACGTCCACAGTCACACACCAAACCATGTCATCAAAGTACGTAGCTATTGGTAGGGATTTCTTCACAAACCTCACGTTTGTGAATCGAAAGATATAGCCTGTTATATAGGAGTTTGTAGTACACTCAGAATTTCGATCAACCCATATATGATATCTATTAGACTTATATGAATTTCTTTGTTTAACAGATATTAAAAGAAATTCATTCATCTCTTGGTCCAGTCCTGTATGATCGCATCATATAAGGTGCCTCCATTCCCATTTCACCATATGAACAAACTCATATCAAAGTCGTCAAACAATTTGGAATGAATCACAGCTGTAGATAAATCACAAATAAAGTGCCCATCTTTGTTTGCTTTTTACGAACTATTTATGATTATTAATTTCAAACTTAAATCCTCTTGTGTATAACACATATACCCTAAATATGAAAATATATTTGTTATCGAATGACATTTATGAAAATTTATAATATGCAACTTTGAAATCAACATTTTAATAAATGAATAATTGCATCATTTATTACTTAAAATAAAATTCCGTTTACATATTACATTATATTCTGGGGCATATATCCCAACAATAACTTCGCTCAAATGCTTCTTTCTCCTTTACGAACAGTTATCACATGGACAACACATACGACCTTTCGCATCAGCAACTCATTTAGCCGTTTCTATAAATTCTTCCACCCATTTACGACATTCAATACTCAATTTATTAGGAACACTCATCCAACTTCAATCTATATCAATAAAATATCTACAAAAATAATTAAAAACTGATAAATTAATTAAAATTAATATATGTACATTAAATTCACTTAATAATTAAATAGTAATCCAAAATCAAACCCTATACATACATACTTACCTAGATAAAATTATCCTTATTGATTATATGAATTATCAATTAAATACATAAACTAAATATTTAATTAAATAATTCTGAACCCTCATTTTAGGGGATTTACTCAAACTACATAATAGGTAAATAAATTGTTAGAGTAATTGAGATTATATGCACGACCAAGTAATTCAATTCTCATAAACTAAAATATTTACCAAATTAAATTCTAATTCTTAATTTTAGGGGACTTACTCAAAAATATATAATGAGTAAATAAATTACTACAATAATAGTGATGCATTAGAGAAAATATATACCTTAATTAGCTTCGTATTGGATTGTGGTTGAAATTTTGAAATGAATATTTTTTAAGTGGGTATTGGAGAAAAATGAGTGAGGAGAATGAGAAAAAGACAGTCAGTGTCTGGCCCTTTTTGGAGGCTTTTTTGCGTCGTCGATATAAATAGCGATAATGCTAAATGTTGACGATTCATCATATTTAACGTCGAAAATTAGGTACTAACCCTAAATGTCTATATTGTTTTTTACGTTGAAGGATCTTTGGCGATGTTAAATATTATACTTTTGACGTTGTTACCTCTTACGACGTATAATGTTGTTAATTTTAGTGTTCGCAAGATTTTGGCGGTGCTAAATATATATTTGGCGATGATTTTTCATGCGATGCTAAAATTTTGGATATTAAAGATAATATTTCTTGTAGTGTGTAACATCCCCGATCTGGGAGATTTTACCGGCAGGGGATAACTATACTAACCCCATAAGCCTTTGACTATCAAACTGTATCCTAATATGTTCTAATGCAATGACATGTATACAAAATATACTCAATTGAAATACATTTATTTTTCATATATATGAATTCAAAATACTTGACCTTTCACAAATTTACATATGCTCTTAAATTACTCTACTAATGCATGCCAAAAACTTTTACTTGACACTGACTGGACTCTTAAACTATGTGACTCAATGCTGGTGGACTCCATCCCTAGTGACTGCATTAGTATCCATCCTCCCGAGCTTGTCCTCCTGGAAATCCCTACAAAACAATAAAGACTAGAGAGGGGTTAGATCGTTATACGATCTAAGTGAGTGGACTAAAAACTGAGAATTGATATAAAAATCTTTTAATTTTAAAACAAAGTTTCCAAAACATCTTTATATGAAAAATTGTTTTCCAAGACTTCATATTTCGAAAAACTGCCTTTAAAACACTGGTTTCTAAAAACTATTTACTAAAATCTAATTTCGGAAAATCTAATTGTTGGTTTCTATTAAGGTCCCAAGATCATAAACAAGAAATGAAAATAACATGTGAATACTGTCAAAGGAGGTACGGAATATTACTCACATTGATCGGTCATGATGCTACGAAGAACACTTTAACTTTTTGCCTTCTCCAAGCTCGGCAGTGGGCAATTTCTTTAGCTTCATTTTCGGCTTTGGGTGGTCCTCCATTGATGCTCCAAGCTCCAAGCTTATCAAGGTGATTCCAAGCTCATGAAGTGAGTTCCATATCACCTTTGTATATCTCCAATGGTGTGCTAGCACTTGTGATTTTTGCAACAAAAATCATCACATTTCTTCTTGCCATTTTCGGTAAACCAAAAGGAGAAGGAAGAAGAAGATGGCCTTGAGGCCGAGAGAGATGAAGAGGAGCATTTGGCTCCAAAATTGTAAAAATCGAGAGAGAGAGAGAGAATGAAAAGAAAAAGTGTGTAATAGATATTTTAATTTCCAAAATTAATTAACCATTTACCACTTTTTATTTCAAAAAAATAAGCATTAAATGCTTTCAATCATCCACATCAATCAATCAAATGTCACATCACTCAAAGTGACATGTGATTTGACGCTTGATGTGACTTGCGATTTGACGCTTGATTTGACTTGCGTGCCGCAATTGAATTCGAAATGCGAATGCGCTCGCAAATAATCCCGGGCTCGGGTTCACTAATTCCAAATTAACGAATTTTCCGTTGCGATGTAATTAAACGATTACGCCTAGCGAAATCACTATTCACGTCGCTAACGAATTAATTCTAAATTAATTCGTTCGCCCAAATTAAAATCTAATTTTAATTCTGCGTCAAAATCTAATTTCGTTTAATATATCGAATATATTAATTTATCGATTAATTCTAAATTAATCGTTTTCTCTCTTCTATGATATTTTATCCTAGATAAAATATCTACGTAATTAATCCCAGATTAATTTTCTCTCTCATTAAATTAATCCCAGATTAATTAAAGTGCGAGTCATACGTCATCAGTGAATCTTCGGGAAGCGACCCATGAGATCCCCGGATATGTTGGCAGTAAATTCGGTCGTCGGACTTTCCGAACACGTAAGTACCTCGTACTACGTTTATACCGATTTACAAGACAAGGTTGGCCTCTAGCAAAGTGCCATGCCTACCCAATTCTCCGGAAATATCCTTACGGGAATAAAGGATCTATATCATGTGTAGTATACGTAGTATTGCGTATTTCGATCCAGTATCGAATGATCACGTGCTAGGCCTGGGGCTAGAATTGTGTCTGCCCCGTACGAAGCACATGTCGGATGTCTGGTAACTAGTCTCCATATCGGATAAACATGACCTTGTCATTTTATCCCGATGACTGCAGTACTTAAGAGTACTAGTACCGTATCCTACGTGACCATCATCTCCATATGACTGGAGTGATACTTCCGTCTTGACATCACACCCAACACACTACGATTCTCAATATACCCAGCATTGGCATACACAGAACCTGTTAAAGTCCTAGACGACCGCAACCAAAGTATATTGATTGTCGCAAGTATTAGCGGTGCAAGTCTCAGGTTAAGACCAAATACACCTACCCTGATTTCAGACTTCCATAGACACATAGTCATACTACCAATGGAATTCCGAGGGTGCTATCCAGAGCGAAGCTGTTTTCCGTACCATCGGTAAAACACAACCTCCTATTACACTTGCATGAGTATCCTATACCCAAATATATGAGAACAATGTCGTTGTGCCCGCACAACGCGCACAAGTGTAATACTAGTCTTTTACGCATTTATCGATGTCCAATCTCAATAATGCTATGACTAGGGATATTAATGATTTATGCTTCGTGGACTGATAATGTCTAATATCATTCTCGGTCCAGGAAAAAATCATAAGGACCTCTAATCATTTATACATCTAGGTGATCTAATCACAAATGATAAGAGTGCAATCTCCTTTGTCACATAGTTAATTTGTACAACAACACCGTGATATGTACAAATAGTGACGCTATGGGTCATAATTGTCCAAAAATCTCCCATTTGGCCTATAGCCAGTCACTCGAGTGTCTACCACCCGAATTATGTACGATTGGCTCAAATTGCTGAGAAAAGGTTTTTGTCAGCGGATTTGCATGATTATCGTCTGATGAGATTTATACGATCATCACATCGCCACGATGTATGATCCGAATGAATAAGATGATTATCGAAGTATGTATCTGGATCGTTAATGAGACCATTAATTCTTTAGCCTGTGCTGACGCCTAGCTCAGCTGCTAACAGAATTATATCTAATCTAATTAGATTTATTTATCGACCCAGAATGCTTCTATTGCCGCCTCAGCTGCAGCAATAACCCGCATTTGTTGTTTATACGGTAATAGTATCTTGCTTGGAAGATTTCCAGATCAATATTCCGTTATTCAAACTGTATAGTACCGTTTGCGACTTATAGTCGTCTTTATCGATTTAGGAAACTTGCAACAGTGATCCTAGTCACTTCAAGTTCTCCATCTCCAGAGTATTAAGACAGCATCCTTAGATCTCTAAGATACTAAGTATGTTCTTAACTTCAATCCAGTGATTATCACTTGGATTGGCCTGTTTGTGAATCATATGCTCAAAGCGTATGAGACACGAGGTCAAGTACATTTTTCAATGTACGAGTTCTCGGAGATTTTCTCGAAAGCCAAGCTTTCGCCGATTATAATGGGAATATCATTTCCAAGAAATGACATATTATCATTATTTATAGGACATTATTGTCGGTGTGCTCCCACTAACCCTCTTATATATACAAGAATCTTTTAGTTCTGAATTAAATCATATACCATTATGATTACCTCAAAACGATAATTCCAAGAACCTAATGCTTGCTTTAATCCAAACATGGATCGAATAACCTGGAAACCTTGTTTGCTAGTTTTGATACGACAAAACCGACAGAATATTGTAAACATCCTCCAAAAGGTTTCCTTTTCAGGAAAGCGATTTTCCCGTTTAGCTGACATATTTCATAAATGAAATATGCAGCTTAAGCAAGCATTATCCAAATGGATTTACCATGGCAACAGTTAAAAGGTTGAATCGAAATCAACACAATGTTGATAACGATACCTTTCTGTTAAAAGCCTAGCTTTATACGTTGGTATGTTGCCATCCATGTACGTCTTCCTTGAAGACTTATACAGTACCAGTAGGCACAATGCCTTGCAGTACATCAACTAGTATTCAAACTTGTTGATATACATGGAATCCATTTCGGACTCATGATACTTTGTCATAATCGGGAGTCGATACCTTGTATCACTTCCTCATACATAGTCAGTTGGTATACCTCAATAAGATAGACATCTTTATGAGGTGACATCAGAAACCCATACCCCATGTTGTTTTCTAACTCTCTCCGACATACGCGGTTCTTGTGTATTCGAAGATTAATGGTTTTGTTTCATCCTTGATGAACTATTTGTGTTCCATTAGGACTCGGTGCCTGGAATAGTATTACTCCGATTTTCATCGAGTTTTACTATCCTCCCACTTACCATTGCATATCGGTATTCCTTTTAGGATAACTGTATGGCGAGCAACAATCTAATTGTTCTCATGTGAGTTGTATAAGTACTATACTTTGGTATCCCTAGGATAACCTACAATTGTCACTTATCCAATTTTGGTTTTAGTTTGGTATCATCCAAACATATGCCTTGCATACCTAAATGATCATGAATGTGAAACTCGGTTTCTTTCCCGTTCATATCTAATATGAAATCTGTCAAACAGATTATTATGGAACCTTATTCTAAATAAGTTATTTACTGTTAATGCTTATCGGTTGAAGGAAATGGTAGCTCAGAGTGACTCATGATTAACCTTATCATGTCCAACAAAATTCGGTTTATCCATTCGGACACACCGTCAGAATGACGTGTTCCTGGAGGAGTCCTCATTGAAAGAATACTATACTCTTTCAAGTATATTAGAAACTAATTGCTTAAGTATTTTCCATTACGGTCTAACCGTGACGGTTTAATACTTTAGCCAATCTGTTTGTCTATTTCGTGTCGAAACTTTGAAAGTTTCTGATTTGTGTTTCAAAAGAAACACATAACCATAACGCGATGCCACATCCGTAAAGGTCACGAAATATTCATATCCATGTCTAGCCTAGCTAGATATGGGCCCACTTGCTTCACTATGAACTAGGGCTAACATATCAGTGGCATTTACACTTTTACCAAGTAAATAGTGTTTTAGGCACTTTGCCCAAAAAACTAGATTCGTAGACTTTATTTTAATAGGAATCAAAACAGTCCTAGTACCCACTCTTCAAAAGTGCGGATATACGACTCTTGTTTAATTGTGTCCCAAACAACAATGTCACAAAAGGTTTCATCTGATCAAATCAGTTCGAGCTATTTGTTTGTCATGTTAAACATTTGAGATTTTATTTATATTCAAAATATAAATTCTGTTATTCACATCTAATGTATTTATCTCAATATCATCTTTATATAATGAAACACTTTAGTGTTCTAGAATATAAAGGTTCACCCGCAGCGGGTTAAACACTGATATAGAGATAATGTTTCTAGTCAAACTAGTTACATTATAACAGTTTCCTAATTTAAGTACACACCCGAGGGTAGTTCCTAAACTTAGGTATCTACGGTTAAAACAGCGACTTTCGTCCCGCTTTGAATTCGCAGATAAATCTCACTCCGAAGTCAGTATCCTGTTCAAAATAGATTCTGAACATCAATACATATATTTTATGTACAACATTAAGTATTTAAAATCTAATTTTAATACTTGTAGTGAACATAATAATGAAAAACATATTTGAAGTCAGAGCCTTGCTCGTCTTCAATTCCTTCATGTCTGCTTTGTCCAAACGGCAGTCACGCTTCCGCGATCCCATTTGCCACATTTAGGCAGAGATTTTGGGATATGTCATTTATCTTTCTAAAAGATTATAATGATTTTGCCTTTGCCCTTTTCAACACTCCAAAAGCCTTTGGCCAATCCTCGGGTTTCTAGACTATCGAAGTAAGGTGCGCCTTGCGCTACTTGCCTTATTGCAAACTTTGATTTTTTCTCCTTGAGAATAGTCATTAATTCTCCAAGAATTATTTTTGCAATTTTACTTTTAAGATTCTACAAATAGACCTTTGAAGATCCTTCAATTTCATTATCATACTTTAAGGATCTAATCCTTAGTTCTGATTAAAAATTAAGGAGTCTATTAAACAAGTTCAATGGATTAAGCACTTAAGTTATCATTACATGAATCTTCCAAAGATTATGCTCCACTAATTGCTTAACTCCGGGCTTAGGTTTAATATGTTATTTTATCAAATAAAGAAACTTATTAGATTCCAGGACCATCCTGAAATTTTATTCCCAATTTGAAAAATAAACCATTTAAATACATTTTCCCTAGGATTATGTTTTAAATGCTAATCTTTCAACATTTCATTTTTTTATCTTGATTTTAATAGTCCAACTATTTAATCAACGATTAAGGTACTATTTATTATAATGATTATTATAATCCAACTATTTAATCAACTATAATTAATTAAATCAAATATATTGATATTATAATCCAATTACATAATCAACTATAAATGAATTGTTTGAATATAGTCCAACTATTTAATAAAACAACAATTTAAATATTAGTCCAACTAACAGTTAATTGATTTGACGAATGATATTTGTTTTGAGCGCGTATGGCAAGTAATTAAACGAATATTGCTCTTGCCTCCACTATTTTTCGGCGAGCCTCTAACCCTCTGTCGAGTACTCGGGAAAACGTGTTTCCTAGTGGGCTAGGATCCCGTTAAATATCACACAATCTTGACTTTGGCCAACAAATTGTATGATAATTAACTAGGTAGATCTCTAAGATCGATTGGATCCAATCCAATTCCTAGATCCGGTAGGGGGACATCCAAGTCCGAAACATATATCTTATATATGCCAATAAATCCAATATATTACCTAACCTTTTTCCTCTGAATCAACTAAGCCTTGGCTTTGGCACAATAAACTTAGTGATCCCAGTCAAGCGCGACCCATTGACCATGGAAAGCTTCGTAATCAATGTCGATGGACAAGAAGTGGTCTCGAATTTGGCCAACAAACCACAACTTGGACAAGACACTGACATGTAACAAAGCCTTCGTGATTCAAACACATCCTCGACAGACAAAGGCGTTGACTTTGGCCAACAAACCAATGCCGTCTCGGATCTTGAGTGAGAATCACTCAATGGAAGGAAAAACGTTTATTATCTTTGTTAATGTCTCATCATCATACACCCTTAAACATGCATTCTAAACACATAATAAAGCGCGTATAAATAAAATAATAATGATATGCGGATGGATACTTTACATTGATCCTAGATCAAATCTCTCTCTTTCTCTCTCCAGCTAGCACATGTATTTACTTCTACCCGTTACACTACACTTCTAAAGAAACCTCATTTACATTGAGGGGAATAGGTGAGAAGCGAATACAAAGAGTCATAAGAGATAAGGCTGGACTCGCAGGTCCAATTAATAAATCAAATTTATTACAATTTCCAAAATTGCCCCACCCAGCTAATATCCATCCGATATACATTATTCATGCATCACAACCATGTATTCACACAAGCATGTTATCAATCAATCTAATCAAATTAATAATTTGATAATTAGTGATCATCAAATGTCCAAACAACGATTTGATTTTGCTCGAGTCAAACTCGTTTTGTGAATAAGTACTCAAAGTACGAATTCTCGAATTAAATTAAATTACATAATTAAATCCAATTCAATTTGTATTTAATTCTAATTCGTTTATTTAATTCCAAATTAAATAACAAACTTTATTAATAAACCTTTTACGACTTAATAAACCTTTTACGACTTAAATTCCAAATTTAATCGTTACGGGTCTCAAAGCCCGATTAATATCTTATATTAATTTAATTAAAGTCCAATGGGCTTTTAATTAATTTCTTCAAGGCGTGGAATTTTGGTCAACTCGGGTCAAACTAAATAACCAAAATCCAATCCGGGAGTTACCCATAAGCCCATAAATCAATTTAGGCCCATTAGGCCCAATTAAACTTTAAAGGTCCATTAAGTCACATTTGGGCTTTATGGAAGTGGTTTTGGGCCCCAATTGGATCCAACCAATTTTGCCTAAACCCAACTTTGTACAACAAAGCCCAATAAGCCCAAATCCAATTTAAGGCCCAATTTAATTAAATTACAAAATCCAATTTCTCAATTCAATTAAACTAAAGTGTATTGCATTATTAATTACCCAAATCAATATTTCCAAAACACCAAATTTGTACAATTAATCATGCTTATCTACATCAATTAGTGTCCAACACATTTTGATCAAAATCAAACCCAATTATTCATGCTATTGTTCTCGGCCAAGGGGGATTTTCATGTCCAATTTCAAATCAAATCCAATTGAATCCAAATCAACATTAAATCAACATCCCCAATTGTTTTCAAGTCATCCAATGAATCAAAAAACAAAAATCCAAGGCAATTTAGGGTTACATCCATTCGGCCATCACAAGCAATTTGGGGAAAAATTGTTCCAAACCATTTTCTTGAAATTGATCCAATCAAACTTCAATTAAAACACATTTATGCATACTAATTCATCCAATTTCATTAAATCATGCCCAAATTTGTTTTACCCAAAATTTAACCCTAAAATCAATTCCATGCTAAACCTTGCTCAAGATACCATTGTTGGTTTTTATTAAGGTCCCAAGATCATAAACAAGCAATGAAAATAACATGTGAATACTGTCAAAGGAGGTGCGGAATATTACTCACATTGATCGGTCATGATGCTACGAAGAACACTTCAACTTTCTGCCTTCTCCAAGCTCGGCAGTGGGCAGTTTCTTCAGCTTCATTTTTGGCTTTGAGTGGTCCTCCATTGATGCTCCAAGCTCCAAGCTTATCAAGGTGATTCCAAGCTCATGAAGTGAGTTCCCTATCACCTTTGTATATCTCCAATGGTGTGCTAGCACTTGTGATTTTTGCCACAAAAATCATCACATTTCTTCTTGCCATTTTCGGTCAAACCAGATGGAGAAGGAAGAAGAAGATGACCTTGAGGCTGAGAGAGATGAAGAGGAGCATTTGGCTCCAAAATCGTAAGAACCGAGAGAGAGAGAATGAAAAGAAAAAGTGTGTAATAGATATTTTAATTTCCAAAATTAATTAACCATTTACCACTTTTTAATTTCAAAAAAGTAAGCATTAAATGCTTTCAATCATCTCACATCAATCAATCAAATGTCACATCACTCAAAGTGACATGTGATTTGACGCTTGATGTGACTTGCGATTTGACGCTTGATTTGACTTGCGTGCTGCACTCGAATTCGAAATGGGAATGCGTTCGTAAATAACTAGAAGTGTGTTGATTATGTAATTATATAAGAAACTCAACTCTAGTCCAATGAATTTAAGTCACTATAAGCTTGGGACAATTTTAGTAGCAGATATGAATGATTTGGTAAATTTGTAGTATATAACAGAGACGACAAATTAGGTTAATGGAAAATGGTCATTTAAGATGAAAAATTTAAAGACTAAAGAAGGTTATAAAGGAATCTAAGGAGTTGATATTGAGATAATGAGAGCTAACCTTAAGAACAAGTTGGACAAATGGAATAGAGAAACATCAAGTATATATATGAAGAATTAGAAATTTTCGGTGAAAGCCAAGGTACTAGTTATTATGAATTTATTCAAGTTAAGGAGTTATCGGATATAAGTAAAGGTCTAGAAAGAGTATGAGATACATCGAAAGAACAAAAGGACAGTAATCAAAGGTACACAGCAGAAGTATTACAGAATAAGGATTTAAGAAAAGGAAATGAAAGAAACTTAATAGCCAGTAGAAGTTAAAGACAAAAGATAAAGTTTTGTAGCACCTTTGGATATTCGTGAAATTAAGAAAATCATGAGTAGACGCCAGAAAGGATTTATTTAAGGGGGGAGAAGACCGGTAGTTCTTACTACTGCCTGCAGTGGTATCCTGTAGATACTAAGTTCTTCATTTGGGTACTTCTTTAATCCTTTTTATTATCTTTTCTTAGGAACTTATTCTATAGCAAAAATTTCTTTCTAATCCTAGTCCCTCTACTCTTTATTCTTTGGTCTATACACTTCATTCTTCCTAAAATCCTTATTTTCTTAATACCACGAGGTTCTTTTATAAGTTACTCACTATATCCCTACGAATCCTTCTCAACATAGTGTTAAACCTTCTCCTTTTCAAGTTCCTAGTGTTGGGATGTATGCCCTAGAGCTACATGTGATGTAAACGGCTTCATGTGTTTAGAAATAAAAGGATGCATTATTCATTTATCTAATTGTTTGTTCAATATCGCATATTATATATCTTCATAAATACCGTAGATTACTGATGTACCTTCAGACTTGGTGTATGAACGTCATGCACCAGAGGATTAAGACTGAAGTTAGTAATCTTAAATAGTCCATAGAGAGCAAACAAACCGGGTACTTTGTTTGTGGTTTATCTATAGCTGCGGTCCATTCTATATTTGGATGACGATCTTAATCCGGATCATCCATGTAGAGACATGAGAATGGAGGCACCTTATATGATGTGATCATATAGGAGTGGGCCTAGATAGAAATGACATTCTTATAATATCCGTTAAACAAAGAAAGTCATTTCGATCTACTTGATGGTCATATATGGATTGATCTTAATCCTGAGTGTACTACGAACTCCTGCATGACGGGTTGTGTCCTTTGATTTACAAAGGTGAGGTTGGTGTTGCAATCCCAACAATAACTACGTACTTTGGGGGCATAGTCTGTTATGTAGCTGGGAACGTTTTACATAAACATGGAATTCACTCCTTCTTACGAGAAGTAGATGAGTATCTCTCTTAAGGGTTGATTCGGTACTTGAACGGTTTGAGCGCTCAAGTTTTCTATTACGAATAGAAAGATTAATATTCATAACAGTTGTGAATAAATCGTTCATTAGAGAATCAATGGTATTTATGGTAAAAATAATTAGAAGGGTATAACGGACGTTATGACCCAACTCTAATTACGAGATATTCGTGAAGGATCAATTCGTATGCAATGACTATATCGGTGGGCACCGACTTGGTTCGGCTTAATATTTCATCTACGGCAATGAGAGTGCAACTTCGGGTTTTTAGTGGAATAACCCGGAGTTAATAATTTGGAATATTTAATTAAGAGCTTAATTAATATTTCGAGATTATTGGAGCTCAGAACCGTAGGTCCACTTGGTCCCCGTGCTAGCTTGATTTACTATAGCGGAGCTGAAATAATTGGATGGTCCAATTATATACTCACAAAAGGAATAAATATTATTAATATGATTATTAATAATTATATCACACATGAGACTTTATATTAAAAGTTAATATAAAGTATTAATAATTATATATGATAATTATTAAATTAGAATATTAAATTATATATGATATATTTAATAAGGCTAAGAATTATTACCAAGGTAGGATTCTTTATTGGATAAGGAATAGGATTTGTTTGTTTGGGAAACAAAATCAAATCCTAATTAAAACCTCTCATTGGCCGAAATTTCTAGTCTTTTATTAGGAACAGGATTTGTTTGTTTAAGAAACAAAATCAAATCCTTATTACCCTACCATGGCCGAAAATTAAGAGTCCAAATGGGAGTAGGATTTGTTTATTTTTGGAAGCAAAAATCAAACAAGGAATCTTATACCCCTTGGCCGAATTCATAGAGATTGGGAGACTAGTTGTTGATTTGTTTTATGAAACAAATTAACCATAAGTATAAAAGATAAATTATGATTTATTTAATACATAAGTCATTAGAAACCCTAGCCTCCATCTCATTCTCCAAGCTCTCAAGAGTTGAGAATTCTTTTCGGTGTGTGTGATTATTCTCTAAACCGTTTAGAGATTAATTTGTGAGTGTAGCCCACACTACCCTCCGTTAGTGTCGAGACATAGTTCGGAAGACCTCGTGACATTGGAAAACATCCCTAAATTCCCCCTACAAGTTGCGGCAATTTCCCCCAGAAACCTGTGATTTGCGCAACTTCAGGGTTCCTCAGGGAGCTCCGTTTTGTTTGTTTTTCATTCGGGTTGTTGCGAAACACTTCAGGAAAATTGTAGGGCTGTATTAGGATTTTTTTTTGAAGAAAAATCAGATCTGAAATTGGACAGTAAGGTGCGCCAAAACAGGGCAGAAAACAAGTGCAGTTCGCGTGTATAGCGGGTCCAAAATAGTCCGCTATTTCACTGCAGTTTAAGGGACTATTCGGGGACTGTTTCGGGGCTATTCCGGGGCTGAAAGTTTGTCCAAAACATCAGTGAAATCACTGGTAAGGTTCGGCCATAGCAAGGGAAGAGTAGAAAATTTCAAGTTCGGTCCGTGAGCCTAATCGCTTCCGCTGCGCGAGGGAAAGCGTTTCCTACAATTGGTATCAGAGCGAGGTTGAAAAGTGCTCTTAACCCTTCACTTTTTCATTTAACGTTTCTGTTTTAATATGTTTATATGAGTTATAAATATGATATGCATGTTTAGATGAGTGGGCACATTGTGATATTCATGTGATGAATGGTTTTGTTATTTCATGTGATGAATGGATTTTGCATTGGTCGTAAATTTTTCTGGCTCTTATTTTTGTAGTTGGTTTTGGTTTTGGGATGTAAGGCCATAAGGCCATTGTCTATATTTGTTGTAATTTTAATTTTCAATGTAAAGTTTCAATTCTTTGTAATTTGGAGCACCGAAATCGCAAAGAGGCCAACACCACTTTGGAGCGGGATTTGAAGGCCAAGGAATGCCTTGGTGAATTTTTTGTACTAATTAGATTAGTATAGGAAAAATAAGATCCCGGTCAATGCAAAATAATTTTTATTATGTTATATGTATGTTTATTTCGAATTGTTTGAATAACATGTCATATAGCCTAGGGTGCCCACTCGTTCATTTTACTTGCCATAACATGTCATAGATGCATTATCATTATAGACATAAAATTATGATTTTATGTAATTTAAAATGTTTAAGTTAGAAAATGATATGCATTGAAATCATTAATTAGATTAATGGGAAGAAGTGTCTAAACCTTGAATTCTAATATATTGAACTTAATTG